>REGL01000152.1:101562-113740 GCA_004194395.1 Aurelia aurita complex sp. Pacific
TACTGTAAGTATTTCACAATCCTATCTCACCTTAAATTAAACTTCAGGTGATCAACCATTTATCAAATATAGTATGTTATCCAAATTTTTTTTGACTGCCTCGTTGATATTACAAAAAGCTTGATCCAAAGGAATTTTTCAATGAACAAGATACAGTACTGTACATATGTCTCACCTCTTTGGTTGGCTGGTATTTCTCACTCCATGGCAATGCTGAAATCTTCAAGTTGGGCAAATCTGCTGATTAGAGAAAATTATATAGCATTCAAAATAGTTGCTGAAAGAAAACTACAGTAGGGGAATCAATTTATAGTTTGGTACTATACTTTCTGAATATTCTGTGAACAATTAATGTAAAACTTCATTTTCTAGTTAAAATCTTCGAAAATAAAAGAATATTCCAAATACAGTAACATCTGTTTTGTTATAATATTTGAGAAAGGACTTCCTGCACATCTTCTAGATATAAAACTTTGACTATGAGCACTAAGTCTTACAAAAAATGAACCACAAAATGATATAATAGACGATTGCGCTAAAGATGGCGGTGAGGAATTTTTTACCAAGATGCATTGCGCTCTAATTAAGATTCTTTAATGATTCTATAGGAGTTAGATTAAAGAACGCAGTGCATCTTGGTAAAAAAATTCCTTGCCGCCATCTTTAGCCCAATCGTCTATTGTACTACCTTGGTTTTGCGATGCAGGACCTTGCTTTTGAAATGGTTTTTCAGAATGTTTTCTTTTCACTGATCTTTTGCTGTTAGACTGTGTTGCTTGAGTTGTAGCAAAATCACCAAAGGATGAAGATATCCAGTCAGGTTTTCTCTACAAAAAATGTTATGTGAAGATAATTTTAGTACATATACTCTATCTTTGTTAATAAAAGGATTATTTGTTGTGAATTTTCTCCATGGAATAAATTAACAATTAAATTGTAACAGGTATGACTTTGTATCAAATCTAGGTTTTTTGTAATTAGACTCTTGCATATATTCTGTAGTTGGCCTTAATTAGCTTAACGCCATTGTCTTAGCTAACTTTAAATAAATTGCTTATTATACTGTATTTGTTATATATTTGTTAAAAGTTTCTTGCTCACCTTTGAAACTGACATTGCTTTGTAAACCTGTTGAAAGAAATAAGGCATTTTCAGAGTCAGGACATCATGGTTTTCTGGAGGATGTTACTTTAAGGTCATCAGTCCATTTTTTCAGAGCATTTAGTTTTGGCACCTCAAACTAGGGCACCTAATGTTACAATATTGCTACTTCCTGAGCATGGTCCTCTGCAGTCCATTATCATTTCATTTTCATTGTCTGTTTCATTTCTTGCTTGTTTGTGACATGACCCTTCCATGAGAGGTGCTCACACTTGCCTCAAAAATTCTGCAGTTTCAATTATTTGAGCGCCTTGCTGATCAAAAGATGTTTTCTTTTTAATGATCTGTAATTGCAGGCCTGGCTGTGAGCATTTTAGCACGCGAGCGGTACATCGCTCTCCTCGGTGAAGTCAGGCGGGCGATTTTCATTCTATAGAAAATTGTCATAAAAAGTGTATGAATAAACCAATAAACAAGGAATCCAATATTTGTCTTTTAACTATGTTTAAACAGCTAACCTTTCAAAACAAGACAGCGATTCTCTCACAGAAAGAAACTTTAGTTTTACGTAGTTGCAAATCAACCACATACTAACGAGGATGTCTTGGCGGTCTCGGGTAATATTTTTCCGGTGCTTGAGTTTCTTAATTTTTTGCCAATCTGAGAGCTTACTTTCTCAAAAAAGCTTCTGTAAGAAAATACGGGCAAGACGTCAAAGAAAGTTAACGTAAAATGTTTCCTGCGGTCCCGTTGTCATATTTCTTAAAGTCCTAGGCTCGAAAGCCGATCGTTTCTGATTATTCGCCATGCTGAAATGATTCGGTTTTAGCATGTCAGTAACTTATGGATACCAAATGACTTTTTTAATGGTCTTCAAATAACAGTCAGGTCTAAAGGATTTCAAAGAATTTGTTTGGCTGTTGCTTTTCGAAATGTTTCGTTTGTTTTTCGCGTGACTTGTCAAGTAGTTAACGATTTATGTGAGTGATGAGTGATGACTTCCTGAGAAATTAAAGGTAAAGAATAATTATATTTTGAGGTCAAATATATGGGATTAACTTCCTCTCAATATTCTAGTTTTACTTCAAGAGGTAATGAACTGTGATGAGTAATGAATGAAAACTTAGGGTGGGCAGTTCCAATGTGAACTGATGTGGAGGCGGGCGATGAATAGCTCCCCTTGCCAACTTAAGGCGAGCATGGAGGCGGGCGCGGGCGATCGCCCGCCTTAAACGGCCAGGCCTGTAATTGCGATTCGCGAATATATTTGACCATGATTTGACATAAAAAGATTAGCACAGATCTTCCTTTTATCTCTGTAAAACAACAATAAATTGTCTTTCTTTCTCTTTGTTGAAATCGTAAAATTTTTCATGCCTTTCCGTCCCAAGAAGTGTTCAGATTGACTACACGACTATCAAGCTGCCTCCCTATTATGTTGATTGCCACGTGTGATTTGCTCAGTGCACATGTTGAAGAAATGAATGGCTGCAAGCTCTCGCTGATTCTACAGCATAAATTTTCAGCACTCAAGCTTTAGGTCTCTTACTGCCCCAAAAGTATGTACCAAAANATTCGCGAATATATTTGACCATGATTTGACATAAAAAGATTAGCACAGATCTTCCTTTTATCTCTGTAAAACAACAATAAATTGTCTTTCTTTCTCTTTGTTGAAATCGTAAAATTTTTCATGCCTTTCCGTCCCAAGAAGTGTTCAGATTGACTACACGACTATCAAGCTGCCTCCCTATTATGTTGATTGCCACGTGTGATTTGCTCAGTGCACATGTTGAAGAAATGAATGGCTGCAAGCTCTCGCTGATTCTACAGCATAAATTTTCAGCACTCAAGCTTTAGGTCTCTTACTGCCCCAAAAGTATGTACCAAAAACTAGATGAGTTAGTTCCTCCTCTGCTCCAAAGAACTTCCTAAAATAGGCACTCAGATTATCTGGTTACTGGTTATCGTTTCTAATATAAAGTTTTTTGTTTTTTCTCTCATTTACATTGGGGGGGGGGGGTCTCTCTCAATTGTGGAGGGGGATCTCTCTCAACTAGTTAGCCAGAAGGTGCTGTGGCGCAGTGGTGTAATCCTCTGACTTGGCAGCCAGAACAGTCAGGCGGACAGGGTTCGATAGCCAGTAGAGCCCTATCACTTAAGAGCATCATGACAAGGGGTCACAGATTCAGTTATATTAGCCCTTAGCTACTTCTGCGAGCTCATCAGCGCTTGGTGCTAAAAAACACAAACTCATTATTATATTAATATATTTTCGTCCTCAGTATCGTTAACTTTTAGTTTACAATGCTGTAAGGTATTTAATTAGAAGACCTGGCCTCATTGTGAATTGGTTTGAATGGATGGCTTCATATCAAACTAGGCCTAGCCTAGAATCTGTGTGTTTTGGTTCATTGTACACTTTTTGGTTTGCCAAATATAATAGCATCACGCGTGCGCACGCTGCCTTTTCTTTAGGATGTTTTTTACTTACAAGAAAGAGCTTTGCACAATCAATCAGACAATACTTACCCTTCTTTAGATATAATGATGAGGTTCTCTCCTTTCATCTGCTTTATCTGCCGTCTCAATTGCTCCCCTTCTCACAGTACTGTACTGCAAGTAAGATTGTTGATAGTGCACATAGTATAGTGATCGTCCAGTGCTGCTTGTTGTTGTTGCTGTTTAGGCATGGCCATCTTGAATTTGCCTCTGGTTGAGATTGAAGCCTCGATGTCAAACACTGATTCGCGCCAGTTTTTACGCATTTTCCAGATCCTTTTTCCGGACCCGGACTCTAGAAATTCCAGAAAATTCTATTTGTTCTATAGGACCTCGTTACCAAGCTGAAGAAACTATTTAAAACTTAAAACGAGATTTGGGATGGAAGGAATAAACGTGAGGTGAATGGCCGCCACGAGTGTTGAAGTTAGTCAAAGAAAATACTGAATAACTCGCAAATACCTCAAAGAACACAGCAAGATATCAACTCAGTTGCTTCAACGATTGATTGAAAGAAGATTCAAGATAAAGACGCAATACACCTTGAAGATTCCGCTTTGAAAAGAGGGATTTCCGTAGCGTAGGCCAAACTCAAATTTTTTTAGGCCCAACCAACAACGATGGCAGGCGCAATCCATTTGGCAGCTCCTCAAGTCATCCCTGGCGTTGGGTTGAGATTCTTAAGAAACGATGGATCGACCTCAGATGTCATTTCTGGAAATGTCGTTGAATTTAGCACGAAAGGACAGACCAATACATTGGTTGTGCACGAACGTAAGTTTATGTTTATGGACTTTTTGTTTGCCTGATGGCAGGCCAGAGCTTGGTTGGAAAACATGCATGATTTGGCCTACGCGTAGTAGCGAGTGAAACAAATTTGGGGGCTATTCTAGTATCGCACACTTATAGGGTTTTGGTAATCAGTACAGTGTGCGATTCTGTACGGGCGCCCAAATTTGAAGGTGCGAGCTGTGGGTAGACTTTGAAAAGCCGTGAGGGAGGGCCCCACCACTTGAGAGCATCATGACAAGGGGCCTATAAAAGCCTTGATTAGGTCACCTATCTATCAGACTTCTATCTATCGGTACCCTGGTCCAGTCTGCAGAGTGTGGCAGCTGCACGCACGAGATTTTTTTCAAAAGTTTTGTGTGCACGCCGATTTTGAACAAGAACTTTTGTTCACTACTTTGAAAACAAAGGAATCAAAGTCTTTGCACGCAAGCGCGCAACTGCTTTGTTGGTCTGCACGCGCGAGGTCTCGTTGAGAACTGCCATACTCTGCATGGTACCTGGTCATTTCGGCCAACCTCCATTTCGCCCAACCAAGATTTCACCTATCATGGTTACTCCGGCCAACTTTTTGGTTGATTCACCCAGGTTGGTCTGGTCTATTCGGCCAACATAAATTGGTCAATTCGGCCAAGTATATTTGGAAATTAAATGAATAAATAGAATAAGAATATGTTTGTCTAAGGCTTCTTTTCCGATGCAAGATGAAAGTACTTTCTTGCTAAAGAATTTTCAAAAATGTACTAACCGTTTTCTTGTTCGTAAATCCTTTTGGGCTGGATTGGGCCGCGCCTGTAGAAAGTGGCAACCCTTTGACGGTGCAGAAGAAACATCCAAGGTGTTAAAGCTGTTTATCTTGATAAAGTGGAGGGAGCAAGGTTTCATAAAAGCTTTTTTTAGCGGCAACCCTGTGAGGGTGCAGAACCCAAGGTGTTAAAATTTTAAATTTCAGAACAAAATTTTCAATTTGAAATTATCTATAACTTCCCACTTCTACAGAAGGGTTGTTCCCTGAAACAGTTGCATTGTTTGAGTTGACTTATAAATTTCATTCTTTCAACAGCTTCTGGAAAGATTCATGTGAATGTTCCATTGCATAACAACATTGATGGATTTAGAATTGGGAAGCTCTGCTTTTCTCTCGGGTTAGAACCACAGGCAATTACTCTCGTGTTTGCAAGCATTGAAGGTATTTCAAATAAAAGCTATCATCATGCAAAATATTACGTACAGTGCTGTTCCTCTTTTATACACACTTACTTATGAGAAAGATAAAGATCCATGTGAGAATCTTATGTGTCATTCATCAATATTGTTGCTTCAAATTCCCTCAGGTTTCACAAAACTTGATGATTCAGACTTAAGAAGAATAAACAGTACTAGACTTACTGTACCATGCTGTTAGGTGATTTTTTGAAAAATTGACAAAGAAAGAACATTTTATAGTAAGTACATAAACATAGCCCTTTAACGCACATGACTTTGTCCTAATACTAACAATATTAGCATGGAGACAAAGTCACATGTGTTAATGTGCTATATTTGTAGTCAACACTTTTATATGGCTTGGAATGGTGGACAATTACAAAAGAACTACAGAGCAAATTAGAAGCTGCAGATATGTGGTTCTGGAGACAAATTCTGAAGATATCATGGATGCATAAATTGAGCAATATGGGTGTACTAATCAGATCAAAATGTAACAAGTCTTTGATAGAAACATCTAGAAAAAGATAACTTAGGCTTTTACGACACGCATACATTCAGCTGATAGCAAGAAAAATTGAAGGTAAAAGAGACAGAGGAAAGCAAAGAACAACATACTGTACATTGATAGCGTGAAACTGCTGATGAACGAAA
Organism: Aurelia aurita complex sp. Pacific; assembly: GCA_004194395.1. NCBI lineage: Eukaryota > Metazoa > Cnidaria > Scyphozoa > Semaeostomeae > Ulmaridae > Aurelia > Aurelia aurita complex sp. Pacific. The sequence goes on from REGL01000152.1 coordinate 107,815, forward strand.
AAAACGCTGGAACTTTCATTAAAAAGCTGATGACATGGAACATTGGAAGACATTGATCATCAGGGTCTGTAATCAGGTACAACACAACAATTGATTGATAGTAAGCACAGCTCTTGAATTTTGGTACTTCTTTTTAACATTGCTTATTTTCTATCTTCATTCTAGATCTAAACAGATTCGAAAATCTTTTCAACTTGGTGACTGGTCGAGGAAAAGACAAAAAATCAATTTTTAATCAAAGAACTGAGGAATCCTCTGCTGTGCAGTATTTCCAAGTAAGCATATTTTATATTACTTATGTCTCGTTCAATTCCTACCTGACCATCCCCCGGGCAGCCCAGGGGTTAACCAAAATTGCCTGCACAAATGCCTGGGAGTAGGGCAAATTTTTTAACAGATGCCTGGGCCGGACACTGAGGAAGGCACATTCCCAGTAACTTTACAAGTAAAAGCTCCATTATTGTCATGGAATTGAACAAGTCATTAGTGCCCAATGTCTGCTGAATTGTTTTAGCCTTTCATGTTTCAGTGTATCAAAACTGGAAAAAAGAAAAGTTATTTTTATATCAAGAGAGAAAAATTGGGACAGATTCGCATGACAGAAATTAATGCAATATTTCAATTCAACAATATGTTTGTATTTTTAAAGCACTCTCTTCCACAATAGATTGTTTCTTGTCAAGTTCTTTTCCAAATGAAAGGAATAAAACTGATTGAAAGTTCTGCTGGAGCTAGTGTTGAAAAGTCCTCAAATGGACCAGACCTTGAGTGGTGACTGAGAACTTGTGCAATATTATAATCTGGATAAGATCCGTTACAGAACAAATATCAAAATGCAAACTTATTTAAGTCTTTTTATATTTAGATTTATTTTCTTTCTTCTTTCAGTTTTATGGCTACTTATCGCAGCAGCAAAATATGATGCAGGTATTGTGATTTAATTTATCCTAAATTTCTTTTTTCATATTATCGATTACTTGAAAAATCAGGATGTTTTTAAATGTCTAAACATACAATATAACAGCAAGGGCATGATATTTAAGCATGTTGATCTTGTGAGATGGGTCGGAAAATTGTTGTTGGTACATGCTGCTTTCTGTTTCCAGTCTGCAGTTTTGTCATCTTCAAACTTGCAATACAACCTCCTTGTTTTATTCATAGGACTACACTAGGACTTCAACTTATCAAAGAGCTATTCTTCAAAACATTAGTGATTTCAAGGATAAGGTAATGTTGAACAACATGGTGTTTTGGTATGATCAGTAATTTATGCTTGGGAAGCACAGGTCACATTTTGGAGTCTTTTACTACTTAGTTTTCTAGAAATTTTCTGTAAAGATGACACAGGGAACGTAAATGATGCTATACAACTTATTTCTGTGATATTCTATTGACAGTAAATTGCATTAATCAGAAATTAATTACCTTAAATTTCCAAATTGGGGAGGACAAAGGGTATACCAAGGCATTTTTGTGGCATTTTTCATTAACAACCAAAGCTTTAAGTCAAAAGATGAAGTAACACACCCTCCCCAATCCACATGCTGATGCTGCCTCATTGCAAATCTGTAGTGTTGAATGTAACGAAGTCTAAAGAACAAGGATAGATTTTCAGGAACATCCTTCATTAAAGGAAATCTAAGCATATATACTGTATACAGTAAGCTATTGATGAAAATAGTTATACAAAGACAATGGACAATGAGACCCTTTGAACCATATTTGGATAACTGATCAACGTCAAAAGGAAATGCTGATATTTCATAGGCTAGAATTTGACCACAAATGGTTTGAGCCACTTTTATATGCTTACATTCCCTTTAAGGTTGGCCTCTCAATTTGTTATACTGATATTTCTATAAAAATGTAAGACCATGATAAAATAGCAGCTTATTTTGTATGAGGTAATGATACACATAGATTGTAGGTTATGTTAAGTTTTATATGGCTAGATAGATGGGAGTCATTTGAGTATTTGCATTTTAGGTTGTGCTTGATGTTGGTGCAGGAACTGGTAATTTGTCTGCTTTTTAGACTAGATATTTCAATATGATTAGGAATTTATCTAAACTTTTGATCTATACATCTGACAATGATACATTTTAAAGTTTTAGAAATTTGGTTGTTAAGTAGGGGATTGGTAAAGTTGGGTATTTATAGAGATAAAGCAACATTGAATTTGCTATGCTATGCAGTTTATATCATAGTTTGTTTAGTTCTTTGATTATCAAAATCTAAACAATTGTAGAAATGGTTATTTGTAACCTTTATAAGGCCCTTTTTTATCCAATCTAGTTTCTGTTAATATTTTCCTGGCTTAGTGTGTTAAACTTACAATGATTTTGCACAGTATATGAAACCTTAAACACCAAAATGTTGGATTGGCAAATAAGAAGTATNTGGCAGAAGATTGTCAGACAAGCTTTGTCCACCAAGTTCACGAAAAAAGTCCGGATTCTGCAGACATAACAATTCCGATGACAGCATTGTCCAGGTTCAGACATTGAAATAAACCCATTTTTGGGGACAGAGATCGCAAAATATAGATCGTCCATACTTGTAGTGTAAAATAAATTAGTTTTAAAGGCCTATGAAAAAACCTGATTTTGAGGACAAAAATGGTCAAATCAAGGACAAAATAAACCGATTCCTGGGACATACATAGGACCACTGTCTCCATACCTACATGCCCACCCTTGGATATTTCTATAAAACTGTGTAAGACTATGATAAAATAGCAGCTTATTTTGTATGTGGTAATGATACACAAAAATTGTAGGTTATGTTAAGTTTTACATGGCTAGATAGATGGGAGTCATTTGAGTATTTGCATTTTAGGTTGTGCTTGATGTTGGTGCAGGAACTGGTAATTTGTCTGCTTTTTAGACTAGATATTTCAATGATATGATTAGGGCTTTATCTAAACTTTTTATCTAATACATCTGACAACAATACATTTTAAACTTTTAGAAATTTGGTTGTTAAGTAGGGGATTGATAAAGTTGGGTATTTATAAAGATAAAGCAACATTGAATTTGCTACGTTATGCAGTTTATATCATAGTTTGTTTAGTGACTCTTTGATTATCAAAATCTAAACAATATGTGGAAATGGTTATTTGTAACCTTTATAAGGCCCTTTTCTATCCAATCTAGTTTCTGTTAATATTTTCCTGGCTTTGTGTGTTAAACTTACAATGATTTTGCACAGTATATGAAACCTTAAACACCAAAATGTTGGATTGGCAAATAAGAAGTATTTATTCATCAAAATTTACAATAATTTTACACTTTTTCTTTTATGCTTGACTTTCATTTTAATCATTTTATTGCAGGTATTTTGTCATTCTTTGCACTTCAAGCTGGTGCTAGAAAAGTGTATGCTGTTGAAGCAAGCACAATGGCACAGCATGCTCAGGTCATTTACTTTCTTTTCCAAATCCTAAGTNTATTTGTAACCTTTATAAGGCCCTTTTCTATCCAATCTAGTTTCTGTTAATATTTTCCTGGCTTTGTGTGTTAAACTTACAATGATTTTGCACAGTATATGAAACCTTAAACACCAAAATGTTGGATTGGCAAATAAGAAGTATTTATTCATCAAAATTTACAATAATTTTACACTTTTTCTTTTATGCTTGACTTTCATTTTAATCATTTTATTGCAGGTATTTTGTCATTCTTTGCACTTCAAGCTGGTGCTAGAAAAGTGTATGCTGTTGAAGCAAGCACAATGGCACAGCATGCTCAGGTAATTTAATTTCTTTTCAAAATCCTAAGTGTGTGCCTCCAAAAAAGAAGGATATTTTATTGTGGCTGAAAACTGGTTGCTGAATGTTGTACCAGGTGCGTCTGATTTGTTCAGGGATTTGAAAGAGCATGGTACCTAGAGTACTTCGTGGATTTGTCTCAAATCAAAATCACTTGATAGGAGAAAAGACTGACGTAATGTTTTAATTTTTCTCACATTTGTCTGAGCGAGGAAAACATAGGAACATAGGTAATTTCACTGAAAACATACCGGGTGAGTCAGAAAAAACGTGGGGTGTTTGGCGGACTGCGACGTTGCGTTTAGCCACCCGACCGTTGGGAACTAAATTATTCCGTGCAGCCATAAGTCTGACTTAGATCATAAACTTTTCCCCATCGAAATCAGTCATGTGATTCATTATTTAAAAAAGATTTTTCTTCCTAATACTTTGTATGGTAGTCTTGCAAACTGAGGAAACCTTTAACTAAGCCCCTTCAGCATTTTAGCCTTGCCAAAGCTGCATGCAAACGTGGTATTATCTGGGGAGCATGAAACAGTTCGGAAATAGTGTTTTCTCCCCTGGGATGCCATGTCACGTCATAACTTGTCCTGCAAAGAGAATATGTTTGAGAGACAGTAAAACCCATGCTTCTTTGTGTTGGAAAGAGATTTATTTCAACAAGATCAACGCGATGTTTCATGACAAAACTATTTCATTCTCCCCTGATAATACCACGTGTACCTGCAGCTTTGGCAAAGGTAAATGGTGAAGGAGCTCTATCAAAGATTTCATAAGTTTGCAAAACTCCCATGCAACGTCTTACGAAGAAAATATTTTCTGATTAATACATCAAGTGACCGATTTCGACGGGGAAAGGCTTATGATCTAAGTTAGACCTCTGGCTGCAAGAAAACATTTAGTTCGCTACGATCGGGTGGCTGAATGCAACGTCACAATCCGCCAAACACCCCACGTTTTTTCTGACTCACCCAGTAGGTAAATTCACTTCACGAAAATTGGTTGCAAAATGGCTGTAAAAGGGCCTAAACATTTGATCAAATCATATAGAATCTGTCACACAGACCTACATGCAAGGGCATTCAATCTCTCTCAAGAGCTGTACGGAATTATTTTTTTTGATAATGTTCAGTCGCTCATCAGCCGATATTTGATGCTTGATAGTCCATAAAAGATCATCTACTTTTCAAGAATGTCTTTTTCAGTAAAGATTGTGGGATCTATCTTTCATCGCTGTTGTTAAAATAGTATTTCATGAGAGGGGCATGTGGCTGAAAAGCTTATTTGAGTCCCTCTATATGTCCTTCAGCAATATCCCGTTTATTAAATGTCTACATAAACAGTATATGTCACCAATTTACTTGTAAAATTTAGCTTTTCTAATGTATGCAACAATATATTAGTTTAAAAATTTGCTGAGAATATACATTTAATTGCTCGGTAGCATTGCTCGGAAGGTATACTTTTTTCCATTTTGTCCGATCCAGACTTTAGTGGCACATAATAATGCATCATCAGTCATCGAAGTGGTTGCAGGGAAAATTGAAGAGGTTTGTCCTGTTTTATTTATTTGTACACCGGTTTCATCATTAGTGAATTAGTGTATTGGATGAATTAGTGATATTTCTACTGTTTCAAAATTAAGTTTTTGGTGCCGATATTAGACTTCAGGACAATCTTGTATTATTTGACATTTTGTCATACTGAAAATTGAATTGTTTCCGATTTTGGCAAGTATTTATTAAGATATTTTCTCCGCCTTGGCAAATTTTTGATTCATCTGCAATCCTGGCCAAAGCTAGTTGGGACATAGGTAGAGTTGAGTGTTGTTGTGATGTTAACTAGGACATTCTGATCCTAACCAGAAGCTTCCTCCTGATTCAATGTTGCCAAGGTAGAATGGTATTTGATTTAAGCAACATTGAAATAGGGAGAGTGGGGGGCACAAATCAAAGGCCAAAGTAGTCTAGTGCAATTTTGTGATTCGTCGCAAGTATTTTGGCCAAGATTTTAGGCCTACCACATACAAGATTCCAAGTACTTATTGTCTTTTGCTCCCCGTGGTAGCGTCCTTAAGTGCTGTAAAGTATTTCGTATGTAATGTCGCTTTTGTAAGCGTTTTATTTGAGTATATAGCAAAGACTCCAAGTAAACACC
>REGL01000152.1:114163-135507 GCA_004194395.1 Aurelia aurita complex sp. Pacific
CCCGATCCAGACTTTAGGTGCACATAATAATGCATCATCAGTCATCGAAGTGGTTGCAGGGAAAATTGAAGAGGTTTGTCCTGTTTTATTCACTTGTACACCGGTTTCATCATTAGTGAATTAGTGTATTGGATGAATTAGTGATATTTCTACCGTTTCAAAATTAAGTTTTTGGTGACGATATTAGATTTCAGGGCAATCTTGTACCGTTTGACATTTTGTCATGCTGAAGATTGCATTGTGTCCGATTTTGGCAAGTATTCATTAAAATGTTTTCTTCGCCTTGGCAAATTTTTCATTCATCTACAATCCTGGCCAAAGCTAGTTGGGACGTAGGTAGAGTTGAGTGTTGTTGTGATGTTAACTAGGACATTCTGATCCTAACCAGAAGCTTCCTCCTGATTCAATGTTGCCAAGGTAGAATGGTATTTGATTTAAGCAACATTGAAATAGGGAGAGTGGGGGGCACAAATCAAAGGCCAAAGTAGTCTAGTGCAATTTTGTGATTCGTCGCAAGTATTTTGGCCAAGATTTTAGGCCTACCACATACAAGATTCCAAGTACTTATTGTCTTTTGCTCCCCGTGGTAGCGTCCTTAAGTGCTGTAAAGTATTTCGTATGTAATGTCGCTTTTGTAAACGTTTTATTTGAGTATATAGCAAAGACTCCAAGTAAACACCAAAACAATGCTCTTCTTCTCGAACTAAGACCAGTAGACCAACTGTGTCCTGAATTTAGATATGGAATCTGGATACGTCTAACTGTAGAAGCATCAAACTTTAAAAACATTGGTGAATATGCTTGTTGTGAGTAATTGCTTTTTCATTCTGTTTGTAGATCAGTCTACCAGAAGATGTTGACGTCATCATTAGTGAACCAATGGGTTACATGCTTTTTAATGAGAGAATGTTGGAAACTTATCTCCACGCGAAAAAATGGCTTAAACCTGGGGGTATGTACGTTTTATTGCCATTCTCCAATGTCTGAGTTTCATTTCTTCAAGGATTGATCTTCGTAATGCCGGGTGTGCTTCAAAATGTCCTGACATTTGAAAAATCATACCACGTAGAGAGCTGCATGGATTTGAATGAATCGAATTTTGCTTGACAACATATTTTTTTTATTTATCTCACATCTTCATGAGCAAAGAAAACATAGATAAATGCGACTTTATGAAAATTTTTTTGTTGTGAAATGTCCAAAAGCGGGCCTAAAACACTTGGTCAGATCGAAGAAATCTCTCACACGGAACAAGACGCAAGGGCATTTGATCTCTTGAGAGAGTCATACGAAATGATTTTACACATCTAGTTACTCATACGAAATGATTTTACGCATCTAATTACTAAGGTCTTTAAGTACTTAAAGTGAATGACCTGAGCTACATGACTTCCGTCTATAAATAGGACAGAGAGAAACCTAAACCCACCATTGTTTTCTTTGGTTTGGCTTTCTTTCGCCACGCGTTGGATCGTTGAATACAATAGAATATTTATAAACATATAAGATCTCATCTTTTTACTCAGGTTATTCACTTTAAGTTCGATGAACGAGACTTTCGATTTCTGTGTTCTCTGGCAAAGTTAGCAAGTTGCTATGGAGGCCAACAAAGACAACCCTCAGGAAAGAAATGAGAAAGGAAGTTGCTGTTAGCATGGGTATGGGAGAATGATGAATTCATTGTTGCAGCTGCTGACAACACAATCAAATTTTATGTTAACTAACGTTAATGAGTATATGCTTTAGCTTAAAATCAACTCACTACCCAGAAAAATATCTCTATTGTTATATTGATTTAGAACTTGTCTCCTTTCCAGGCAAAATGTTCCCAACACGAGGAGATGTTCATGTAGCCCCTTTTACTGATGATGCGTTGTACATGGAGCATTTTGGAAAATCTAATTTCTGGTAAGTTTTTTATTTTGTGACGCTGAGGCATTCCTTTTTTGTTCAGTTTATAAATTGGAACATCAGGAGAGAATCGCAGTCTCACGATAAATCGGAGGGCAAGAACGATGACAAAAAGATTCATATTTGGTATATCGTTGTCATTTTCAGCATGTCTTTCGATTAATCCATTTTTGAAGATTTAACAGTCCAAGAATGTAATAAAATTAAGGCAAGTCTAAGTGACACAAAATGACTGGCTAAGCCACAATTTGATTCCAACATTTCGGATCCATTCCAAGATCCATCATCAGCGTGTGAAAGTGGGCGTAAATCGCCATTTAACAACGCAGTAACAAAGGGTACCAAAGAAAGCAAAAACCGTGCAAAAACGAGTGGATGGGGAAATATTTCAATCAAGGGAGTGAAGAAAGGAAACCAAAACAGGAGGTAGACATAAAGCGAATAAACGAGTAAACAGCAAAAAATTAGAACAGCACTAGGGGAATAGAGGAAACAATTGTGCATTAAGCACAGACCGATCATATAGGATTGGAAGGCTCTCGTGAGTAAGTAGTTCAAAAGAATTGGCAGTCCTGCTGATGATTAAGGGACGCATCATGGCCATGCTTAGAAATATGGTATTCAGTTTATAGTGCGGAGTGGTACGGAACCTTGAAAATATGCAGAACATAGTAGGCATCATTTGGTGTGAAACACAGCGTTTCTTCAATGTACCTAAACACTTACATTTTCACAATTTTAGGTGTCAGAATTCATTTTATGGTGTTGATCTAACGAGTTTACGGCAAGCTGCAACGCAAGAATATTTCAAACAACCAATCGTGGTATGTTAATATTTTCTTCAACTCTAATTTTCCTTTCAGGGAATTTCCTGTTATTTTCATAGTTCCTTTTCAACGTATTTCCTATTCAGTTGGTATTCAACATACTCTCATTCTCAAATTTGTTAAATAATTATCTCACAGCTTCAAGAATTCAGATTTCTGCTTTTATTTCTCTTCATGAAGTTGTCTGCAATACATTTTTATTGCAAAAAATACTTTCCATTCCATTTAAACATAGGTTATTATCATCACTAAGTGAAGATTTTCTTTTAATTTCTAGGATACATTTGATGTTCGAATTTTAATGGCTAAACCTTATCTTCATACCGTCGATTTTCTTGAAACAAAAGAAGAAGACTTGGAAAGGTAAGTTATGTTGAAAATGTGCTCATTTTTTATTGTTATTTCGTTTACAGATTTCTTTTCTCTTGAAACTTTTTTTGTTTTGGTGGTTACAAATGCAATTGGACGATGGTCTCGTTTTTAATTTATATGATCAATCACATTACTTGATTTTATGCAAATCGTGCGAAGATTCAATTATATTTCAGGACTGAAGCATATCTTTAAAGGTTTATCGTATTTATTGAATATTATTTATCATCTGTTACCTGTAGTTTTTTTTCACAGAATACGCATTCCTTTGCAATATACAATGCTTATGACTGGCACCCTTCATGGATTAGCCTTTTGGTTTGATGTCGTCTTCTTTGGTACAACGTAAGTTCAAATAAATACTTTGCAATTTATGACTGCGTTTTAAGATTACTGTAAACCTTCAGACAAAATTTATCGATAAACTCATCAAATCGTTTGAAACTTGTCACACAGGGTCACAAAGCAGGTAACTACGAAAGCTTGTCAGCAACTTTTGATTGATCCATTGGTCTGATTTTTACAAGGGTTTGAAAATTAAAAAGACATTTCAGATATTATCGTTTAATTCAAAATGGCACTATTTCAAGACAGAACGTTTCATAAAAAATTAGTGACACTGTTTTGCAGTTCAGGGCCGTAGTAAATAGATAGCCGTCATCCAATAATGCTCGATTGGCTACGCAGATATTTTTTCGCAAGGGTGGTCGATTTTGCCTAAAATCTGCACTAGATCATTTCTGCTTTCATTAAGTCGATTGAATATATTTTCATAATTCTGTGTTTAATTCTGCTTCGATTGATATATAATTTTGTTTGGTACATTTTAACGAGCGACCGTGGTAAATAGAGTTTCTTAATCACTGCCTAAAGGGTTTCAGTAACCTTAAGAGCCATTTTGGTAGGACAGTTCGTTGGCTGAACACCAGAGATTCGCTTCTGGTTCCAACTTTGCTGCTAACTACAGTGACAAGTTGCATTATTTTGAAATCAAATTTTCAAAATGGGAAAGAAACAGTATTTGAAATATACTTCTTTTTAAACATGCTATTATAGTTGAATTCACCAATTTGATATCAAATTTCCAATGTCTCATGTCAAAGGAAATGAGTTCCTAGATCTAGCGTTTGTTTAATTTAAGTCGAGTATTTACGAACCCATTTAAGACAAGAATGTCACAATGATTTGTGGCTATACGCATTATTAAATCGATGTTATCCTTCGCAGAAATCATATTTGGCTCTCGACAGCTCCTCAAGAACCTTTGACTCATTGGTATCAGGTACGTCATTACAGATCCTTCACGTTGTTTTCTATTGCTGGTAATATTTGCCTTGTGTAGTTTTGTTCACATAGAAGGATTGCTATTCTTCAAATCTAAATGGTGTTATGTTGTTTTGTTATTTAAAGCCCGGGGGGCACTTCTTTTTTTGTACCGATTTCATTATTTAACGCCCAAGGGTACTTCTTTCTTTGTACCGGTTTCGTTATTTAAAGCCCGGGGGGCACTTCTTTTTTTGTACCGGTTTCGTTATTTAAAGCCCGGGGGCACTTCTTTTTTTGTACCGGTTTCATTATTTAACGCCCAAGGGTACTTCTTTCTTTGTACCGGTTTCGTTATTTAAAGCCCGGGGGGCNTGAGTATTCCTTGCCAATATTGACGGCAAAAGAACGGTCCTGAAGGTAAGATTTAAACCACAAAATGGCAGATTTGCTAAAGCCAAGGCATGCCATTTTATCCAGAAAGATGTTATGGTCAATTGTATCAAATGCTTTTTGAAGGTCAATTAAGATCATGCCTGTAAACATTCCAGTTTCAAATCCTTGAAGGATCTTATCACTCAAGTAAGATAAGCAGGTATCTGTTGAGTGATGAGCACGAAAGCCAGATTGGTATCTGTACAATATTTTCTTATCATCAAGGTACTTTTGTACTTGACCATGAATTATTTTTTCAATAATTTTAGAGAGTTGAGGAAGCAAAGAAATTGGTCGATAGTTTTTGGGATCATCTTTCGATCCTTTTTTTAAAAGTGGTTTTAGTTTTGCTTGTTTGCAACCATGGTTCCAACTTTGCTGCTAACTACAGCTTGCATTATTTTAAAATCAAATTTTCAAGATGGGACAGAAGCAGTTTTTAAAATTTACTTCTTTCTAAACATGCTATTATTCACTAATATGATATCCGATATCTCATGTCAAAGGAAATGAGTTCCAAGATTTAGCGTTTGTTTAATCATTTAAGACAAAAATGTCACAATGATTTGTGGCTATACGCATTATTAAATCGATGTTATCCTTCGCAGAAATCACATTTGGCTCTCGACAGCTCCTCAAGAACCTTTGACTCATTGGTATCAGGTACGTCATTACAGATCCTTTACGTTGTTTTCTGTTGCTGGTAATATTTGCCTTGTGTAGTTTTGTTCACATAGAAGGATTGCTATTCTTCATCTAAATGGTGTTATGTTGTTTTGTTATTTAAAGCCCGGGGGCACTTCTTTTATTGTACCGGTTTCATTATTTAACGCCCAAGGGTACTTCTTTTTTTGTACCGGTTTCATTATTTAACGCCCAAGGGTACTTCTTTTTTGTACCGGTTTTGTTATTTAAAGCCCAAGGGTACTTCTTTTCTTTGTACCGGTTTCATTATTTAAAGCCCAAGGGTACTTCTTTTTTTTGACCGGTTTCGTTATTTAACGCCCAGGGGCACTTCTTTTTTTGTACCGGTTTCATTATTTAACGCCCAAGGGTACTTCTTTTTTTTTACCGGTTTCGTTATTTAATGCCCAGGGGCACTTCTTTTTTGTACCGGTTTCGTTATTTAACGCCCAGGGGCACTTCTTTCTTTGTACCAGATATGTACCGCTTAACAGGGTATTGTTTTCAACCATCTTCCTCCCAAACAGGTTATCCATTTTTTCAAATATTGTTCCCGAAAGGGTTGTTCCCGAAAGAGTTGTTCCCGAAAGGGTTGTTCCCGAAAGGGTACACAGTTATCAAATAATTGCTCTCTTACAGGATTTTAATTGTAAATTCGCGATTTTTCCTTTTCTGTTCTTGCCGATTAGCTCTCAGAAGGGTAATCAATTCGAAAAAATCACTCCTGCACAGGGCAAGAATCCATTTACTCCAACGGCACATCCCCGTACATTTATGAGTCTAGTGTCCCCAGGTTTATAAGCCACCTGGAATGACATTTGTTTCCACTCTATTGCAGGTTCGATGCCTTTTTCCCAACCCGGTTTTCGTGCGCGCTGGTCAAAGGGTCAGTGGCAGCGTTTCTTTGGTCGCAAATCAAAGGTAAGTCAACAACATTGATATCATTAATTAATTTGCGCTGCGCAGCAGCTGCGAACCTTTAAACTAAGCTTGGATAACGAACGTTGACATGGCGCACACTACTGAACTCAGAGTGAACATTTGATGGAATGATGTACCTGGAAAACAAACTCATATTTTCTGCGCTCAGGATTGACGTCAGCGGAATTCGTCATCCATTGTTGTCCACGCACGGTACAAAATTTTCTGCGCATACAGGAGGAAGTGATATGTATGGAACAAAAAACAGTCCCTTCGTTGGCTGTTGTTTATAATGTCTGGAGGACATCGTTGAGGATATCGTAGGAGGATACTGCTGTTAAAATTTTGTCAACAGACCCAGCTTAATGAGTGGACTGAAATCAGAGACCAGGGATCGGGCTAGAAAGTTGTGTTAAAAAAATCGAAATTTTAGATTTTTGATATTTTGTCCTATCAGTAGACATTTTAAGAGTGCGAATCTTCAGATATCTTGTTTCAGTTGGACTATCATCGTTCTTGATTATAAGCAACTAGATCTTTTTGTATTAAAGCGAGAGAAGGGAAAAAGGGTGATTTGATATAAAGACAATAGATAAGCCTGTTGATCGAAAATGCGAGTTAAGATGTATTGAAGCTTAAAAATTTGAAGAAGCAGGAAATCGAAGCATTGAATCTTTGTCTTAGGGATCTAGCTAACCAAGATTTCATATTTCATATCAAAATTCAAAGATACGTCTCTTTACATCTGACAGGCAGTATGGCAAGTTGATAATGTCTTTAACCTAATTTTTCGTTTTGAGCCGCCTTTTCTCACAATCGTTGCTTATGATAGCCAAAAATTTAACCTGTTTTCCTTCTCCCCAACAGACAGAGTTACGATGTCGAAATGGAAGTAGTAGTGGAAGGAACTGGCGTAAGAGCGACAAATGTCCTCGATTTGAAGAACCCATTCTTTCGCTATACAGGGATACAAACCGTACCTCCTCCGGGCAACCACACCCAGTCGCCTACCGATGCATATTGGGGGAATGCTGGCGTTGTCCTCAACGGAGGAGTACTCAGTAGCTCTTCTGGTGGCTATGGAGGAACTCAGGTTTCTGGGAATTACTCCGCAGGTGAGCCATATTTCTATTTCTATGAATTGAATGCCTTAAAAGGAACTTCTACCGTTGGCCCTTTCAGAAATTTTGAATATTTTCGAAATTACATCGTATTTTATATCTCAACTCATCTATGTATGTATGCATGTATCATTTGCCACAATTAAAATATTTACAAGTTTCATAATATAAAATAGATACAATACAATATATAAGGTTAAAAACGTAAACGAAAACACCCCTAATTACGGTGGCAGGGATAGCATTAAAAGGTCAAGATGACCTTAATTCCATAATGGTCCCTTTTAGAGGTGCTGGTACAACGAAAAACGTAAGAAAAAAAATACAAAACTGTAGTTGTTTTCGGTATAAAACACGGTTTATAAGACCATACCATGATTGGGAGAGATGATGACGAGTCTTAATAGAAGATGTAAATGTCATCTTCCTCTTTCTGTATATTTTGGAAAAAAAATCTGATGATGTGATGTCATTGACTGTCTACATCGTAAACCAGAAGAGTGAACGATTTTTGCTTGATCCCATACTGTAGACATTTATGAATTGTTCTTTGATAGTTATTCTTTGATTCCTCAAAAAGTTTAGAAAGTACTATGGTTTAAGTTTTAATTTTTCATAAATTCTTAAAAATAGAAAATGTTATAATTCTGAAAATATTGAAGATTTTAGGAGAATCCGACGGTAGGATTATAGCGACATAGCTGAAGTTCCTTTGAAGTCATTCACTCAAAGATATAGGTTATTCAAGTTTACAGCAGCCTTTTTATAGATCTGCAACCTATGCTCGCAATAGCGAGCTTGTCTTAGTGTTTCCTAACCAAAGCAATTCTCGAGTTTTGTACCACTTAAAGAAAGACTTTAACTTCTTTTTGCATTTTTATTTCATTATAATTATTATGATTCGATTATTATTATTATTATGATACTATTATTGTGATTATTATGATTATCATGATTCGATTGTTATGATTATCATGATTATTATGATTATTGTGATTATTATGATACTATTATTATGATTATCGTGATTATCGTGATTCGATTGTTATGATTATCATGATTATTATGATTATTGTGATTATTATGATTCTATTGTTATGATTATTGTGATTATTATGATTCGATTTTTATGATTATTATGATTATTATGATTCGATTGTTATGATTATTATGATTCGATTTTTATGATTATTATGATTCGATTGTTATGATTATTATGATTCTATTATTATGATTATTATTATTCGATTGTTATGATTCGTTTCATTTACTTTTCAGGAGGTGGATTATTTGCTTACTCATCTCAAGCGGTTGGTAATGTCATGGCAACTGGCACAGGCTCGTACTCAAACCAAGCAATGCCCTCGATATCAAGTGCAGGCAATCATAGTCGTTATAGCCCAGTGTCATCATCTCAAAATTATGGAATGTATCAGTCTGGATATCATTGACAAATATCATGATCACAGTATCTCAATGGGTTCTTAATTCGACCATATGGCGTCAACANGGGGGGGCGAAAAACTCCCCTCCCCCCAGTACGAATAGGGTTAATAGGCGGACTGAAGTCAGAGACCAGGGATCGGGCTAAAAAGTTGTGTTAAAAAATCGAAATCTTAGATTTTGGATATTTTGTCCTATCAGTAGACATTTTAAGAGCGCGAATCTTCAGATAGCAATAAGTCTCGTTTCAGTTGGACTATCATCGTTCTTAAATATAAGCAACTAGATCTTTTGTAATAAAGCGAGAGAAGGGAAAAAGAGTGATTTGATATAAAGACAATAGATAAGCCTGTTAATCGAAAATGCGAGTTAAGATGTATTGAAGCATAAACAGTTGAAGAAGCAGGAAATCGAAGCATTGAATCTTTGTCGTTGGGATATAGCTAACCAAGATTTCAGATTTCAAATCAAAGATCGATCTCTTTACATCTGACTGGCAGTATGGCAAGTTGATAATATCTTTAACGTAATTTTTTTCGCTTTGAGCCGCCTTTTCTCCCCATCCTTGCTTATCATAGCCAAAATTTAACCTGTTTTTCTTCTCCCCAACAGACAGAGTTACGATGTCGAAATGGAAGTTGTAGTGGAAGGAACTGGCGTAAGAGCGACAAATGTCCTCGATTTGAAGAACCCATTCTTTCGCTATACAGGGATACAAACCGTGCCTCCTCCGGGCAACCACACCCAATCGCCTACCGATGCATATTGGGGGAATGCTGGCGTTGTCCTCAACGGAGGAGTACTCAGTAGCTCTTCTGGTGGCTACGGAGGAACTCAGGTTTCTGGGAATTACTCCGCAGGTGAGCCATATTTCTATTTCTATGAATTGAATGCCTTAAAAGGAACTTCTACTGTTGGACCTTTCAGAAATTTTGAATATTTTCGAAATTACATCGTATTTTATATCTCAACTCATCTATGTATGTATGCATGTATCATTTGCCACAATTAAAATATTTACAAGTTTCATAATATAAAATAGATACAATACAAAATATAATGTTAAAAACGTAAAGGAAAACACCCCTAATTACGGTGGCAGGGATAGCATTAAAAGGTCAAGATGACCTTAATTCCATAATAGTCCCCTTAGAAGTGCTGGTACAACGAAAAATGTAAGAAAAAAAATACAAAACTGTAGTTGTTTTCGGTATAAAACACGGTTTATAAGACCATACCATGATCGGGAAAGATGATGACGAGTCTTAATAGAAGACATATATGTCATCTTCCTCTTTCTGTATATTTTGGAAAAAAATCTGATGATGTGACGTCATTGACTGTCTACATCGTAAACTAGAAAAATGAACGATTTTTGCTTGATCCCATACAGTAGACATTTATGAATTCTTCCTTGATAGTTGTTCTGTGATTCCTCGAAAAGTTTAGAAATTACGATGGTTTAAGTTCTGAATTTTCTTGAATTCTTAGAAAAAGGAAAAGGTTCTAATTCTGAAAATATTGAAGATTTTAGGAGAGTCCGACGGTAGAATTATAGCGACATAGCTAAAGTTCCTTTGAAAGCCATTCAGTCAAAGAAGTAGGTCATACAAGTTTGCATCAACCTTTTTATAGATTTGCAATCTATGCTGGTCATAGCGAGCTTGTCTTGGTGTTTCCTAACGAAGGCAATCCTCGAGTTTTGTACCACTTAAAGAAAGACTTTAACTTCTTTTTGCTTTTTTATTTCATTATAATTATTATGATTCGATTATTAGGATTATTGTGATTATTATGATTATTGTGATTATCATGATTCTATTATTAAGATTATTATGATTATTATGATTCGATTATTAGGATTATTGTGATTATTATGATTATTGTGATTATCATGATTCTATTATTATGATTATTATGATTATCATGATTCGATTATTAGGATTATTGTGATTATTATGATTATTGTGATTATCATGATTCTATTATTATGATTATTATGATTATTATGATTCTATTATTATGATTATTATGATTATTATGATTCGATTATTAGGATTATTGTGATTATTATGATTATTGTGATTATTATGATTCTATTATTATGATTATTATGATTATTATGATTCGATTATTAGGATTATTGTGATTATTATGATTATTGTGATTATCATGATTCTATTATTATGATTATTATGATTATTATGATTCTATTATTATGATTATTATGATTATTATGATTCGATTATTAGGATTATTGTGATTATTATGATTATTGTGATTATCATGATTCTATTATTATGATTATTATGATTATTATGATTCGATTATTAGGATTATTGTGATTATTATGATTATTGTGATTATCATGATTCTATTATTATGATTATTATGATTATCATGATTCGATTGTTATGATTATCATGATTATTATGATTATTGTGATTATTATGATTCTATTGTTATGATTATTGTGATCATTATGATTCGATTGTTATGATTATTATGATTATTATGATTCGATTGTTATGATTATTATGATTCCATTATTATGATTATTATTATTCGATTGTTATGATTCGTTTCATTTACTTTTCAGGAGGTGGATTATTTGCTTACTCATCTCAAGCGGTTGGTAATGTCATGGCAACTGGCACAGGCTCGTACTCAAACCAAGCAATGCCCTCGATATCAAGTGCAGGCAATCATAGTCGTTATAGCCCAGTGTCATCATCTCAAAATTATGGAATGTATCAGTCTGGATATCATTGACAAATATCGTGATCACAGTATTCAATGGGTTCTTAATTCGACCATATGGCGTCAACAACTGGCCTAAGCAAGTCTCATTCTTCTGACCGCAGTTGCCAATTATTGGGCGTATAACATGCTCGTGCCTTGTCTTAAAAAACTACCGAGTGTCCCAAAAAGTGCTCCTGTTTGAAAAATCACCAAAACGTAACTACAAGGCCGATCTTCAAATTTCTTTTTTAGCAAGTAGGTCAAAGACCACATTATTTTTCCAGGTATAGCCGACCTTGTGATTGGTTTTAAAAGTTAGCAAATTTAGCTATTTCTATTGCTTCCTGGTTTCGAAACATACTGCAAAAAGCATTGGTGATGACCAGATTAATTTCTTTTTGCATATTAAGCTGTGTTGCTGCAGATGTCAGACAGAAAGAAAGGCAAACTATCATTGTTGACTTGAAGGATCATGAAAATCTCTACATCATGGCTCTTAGGCAAGATAGCTCAGAATAAGATTTTTCAGTGTTCCATTTTAGGCCGCGACGAAGACAAACATTTTATCATCTTTGAATATATTTGGATCATGGACAAAGAAGTCAAAAAAGAAAAACTTATGATAGGTGTCATAATCGAATATTGGTAATTTTAAAACGGGAGTACTTTTTTGGGACACCTGGTATTTTGAAATCTTGCGAGGTCATTATTTTGTGTTAGCCTCGAAAATGCATGAAACGATTAGAGTTCTCTTTTAAGACGAAAAATTTAATAACAAATCACTTAACGAAGTTTCAAATGTTCGTTTTCTAACAACTGAACTTAATTGGGCAAAAAATATAAAATTTGGGAAAACAAGTCCAAAAGATTTCCTCGCAGTTTACACTTTTCTTGTTTCAGTCGGGTCGAAAAGAAGTTTGAGACTTACTAAGGCTTGTTGGAAGAAGACGTATGGCAATAACTTGGAGCTCAATGTATCTCACTTTCTTTTAAGAAAATAAATGGACAAAATAGGTAGGCCTAGAAGAACATTGCGTTGATGTGTTTCCTGCATTAACAGAATAACTCGGTCAGAATAATAAAAGGACATATTTTTTGCACGTGGAAGGACATTTAGTTAATAGATTTATCATTATCAATCTCGCAAGAAGAAAGATACTTGGTAGATCTTAATTTTAGGAGACTAGGAAGATGGACCTTAGCAATGACATATATCAACTGTAACCGCATCATAGCCTGAATAATCGGACAAGTGGTAGATGTTTTTAGAAGTATTATTTGTCATATTTGTCATAACCATAAATTTAGGTTCATTTCTTATAATCTAAAATGTTTCATTTGCTTTGTGCTCATCCTGGTACATACAGAAAGCCTCCATATCCTGAATTAGGGCTGTAGGCTCAGTCCATAAGTATTGGTACTTATTACTCGAATGCTGTTTGGATTACTTTTTGAAGGAACCTTTTGTAGCGTATGGCATGTTAACCAAATAAGTAGGCAGAAACAGCTGATTTATGGTAGGCCCTTCGAAGGTCGTTAACCAGATGAAGACACTGACTGCAAGGAAACTGCCTGAGAATATTAACGGCAGCCCAAATTCAAAACCATTTCCAAGCCATTTCTATTTTCAAAAGTTGTAGTTGAGCAATCTTCATGGAGGCGGAAGGCTAGCCGTGAAAGGTGCCCGTTCTCCTAGGACACACGACAGTAAGAGACTACAATAAGGCAAAATTGTCATTTTATGATTACTCGAGATCGTTAAACTATCTTGTCAAAAGACTAAATTCTAGCAGATGTTTTAATTGTTGACCTACTGATAAATGTAGACAGGAAGTAGTGTTTATGGCAGGACATAAAAACAGTTTTATGGGTGTGCTGTTAAGTTTGGAATGTGGTGGAAGATTCCAGTGGGGGGCCATTTGCATTCCGCGATTCCTATTTTTGTGTGACTCATTTATTGTCCCTTGATAACTCGGTTGCACCACAAGGCCACAAGATTGTTGGTAATGAAAAGGTAATAACAAATTGTGACTGCAAGAAGGAAAAGGTAAGTAGAGTTATTTCTAGATGACATTAAACTTTATTTGCTTTATTGATGCTTCCTAGGATGGTTTTGATTTTTGGCATCGCTAACTGTATTTGTTTTTCATGTTGGCCTAAGCAATAAGCAGTACTAACCTCTTAGAATCGCTCGTTCTGGTGCTACTGTCGTGTGTTTAATTCAAGACGTAATGAGTCATTCCTATCAGCACTTGCTGAAAGGCTACCCTCCCTAAATATATCATATCAAATCAAATCAGGATGGTATGTATCTGGCGGTAATATCTGTCGTGTGAGAAGAAAGGCCCACGTCATTGACAAGGAAGACTGGAAGATTACACGAGAGCCCTTTCCTCCGTAGCTTGGCCTTGCAACAATAAAACACTATCCAGAACTGATATTGTTACCGTGCCGTAGTGCGTAGATATTTCCGTTTTTAAAACAGATTTACCATCTGCCAAATTTTACCTTTCAAGACCAGGTTCAATGTTCAAGTCGGATATTCCTTCCTTTTACACAGGATCTTAGGATACGTATTCATTTTTATTCGTTTTTTTGCTGAAAATGGCGATGAATATGCTATGAACACGATAGGCGTTCACACTGCTCTATTATAGACACGTACAAAAGAATGCGCAGCAGTTTCAACTGTCCCTGGCTTTGGCGTTCACACTGAAAACGGAGCGTATTCAAAACACATCGTTTTCAAACCTTACCGTTTTCATTAGAGTATTCAGAAAGCTCTGTTTTCACAGCGGAGCAGTGTGAGCGCAAGGCAAAAGTGGATACGTTTTGCTACACTTTTTTCGTATGAAAACGGAGCAATGAAACACAATGGAAGAGTTTTTATCCCACTGCATTTGACCAGGGAATGTTTGTGAATCATGAAACGTGGGCCTTTTCTGCGCATTTTCAAAATAAACGCTTTGAACATGAATTCAGCCTTGGGCAGCTCAATAGCTCTAACTGATTCTCACAGACCACACAATGTCCTATTGAATGAACCATTGAATGAACCATGAGGAATATAATATCAATATCCCAATCCCAACTGCTAC
This sequence comes from Aurelia aurita complex sp. Pacific, assembly GCA_004194395.1. NCBI lineage: Eukaryota > Metazoa > Cnidaria > Scyphozoa > Semaeostomeae > Ulmaridae > Aurelia > Aurelia aurita complex sp. Pacific. The sequence continues at coordinate 128,981 of REGL01000152.1, forward strand.
TAGAATATAATAAAGTGTATCCTTTTTGACAGAGAATATCCGAGAGAATTTATCTGCCCAGTTCTTCCCTTCGTTTCAGGTGGCGTAAAGGAATACCGCCATTATCAATAACTCTTCAAGCTGAGCGGTGCCCTGATCTGGAGAGCCACTGAGTTTCACATTGAGCAATCGATTATACTTTGAACTTGAAACTGGATAGACAGCGCTGTTTGACGACAAGGGAAAGCAAACCAAGTCACGAAATTGCACGGTTGGTAAGATGAGATTTGAGAATCTATCAACTTTTGTTCACTACTTTATTTTATTTGACACAAATTAACTCAATGATTCAAATGTACTGTACACTTATTTTTTGTGAGGAACAAAGAGTTTGAGCCTGTACTGAATGAAAGTTTCTTGAAATCATCAGATTTTCATCATTCAGAGTTTCGTACGAGTTCGATAACAATCTTCATGTTTACATACTACCTGTGCCCTCATGAACATTTCAAAACATAGTTTGTTGAAGCCTTTCAAATTGTACGCATTACTCAAGTACCTTCCGAGTAATACGCAAGAAATAAGGGAAAATAAAGTAAAAATATGCGAAGGATCTCTTTTGCTAGAACTGTGCAAGTACTGGAGTTTCTTAAGTTTTTGGCAATCTGAGAGTTGGGTTTCTTACAAGCGGTTTCTTACAAAAAAGATGCGTGTGGTGCACTATTTTATCTTGTTTGACACAAATGAATTTAATGATTTAAATGCTCTGTATATAGTCGTTTGGAGTCGTCATAGTAATGTTGTCGTCACTTTGGATCAATACACATATGTTATATAAGAAACTAAGGTCCGGGGCTGGTGGTAGGCAGTTCTTAAATTTTTGGGCTATTTTGCTGCCACAAGTTTCTTACGTGGTTCTTCTATTTTTAATGCCGGAAATTTAAAGTTGATTTAACTTTGTCAAGAGGGCTCCCAAATTACTTAGCAAGATCTGAAAACAAGTAAATAACATGATTCGCACTCAAAATGATGTCCAAACAGTTGCGATAACTGTACACAGAGTCAAAACATTTTTGAATGCGCAAAGAAAATTAAACTGCAAATTATAAAAATCTCTTAGCTTTTTAAATTCAGGTAGGGTTGTTTCTTAACTTTCGAAAAATTGAGGATACCGTTTTTCAGTTAAAAAAAATACGTGTATTCTGCATATTTAGAGAAGAATTCAATTTTTTCTCGTGATGCACTTTCAATTTGAGGCACATTGCAATATGGCACAGGCTCACGGGCTTTCACTTGAATCATCAATCACTTTGCAAAACCTCTGTTCAAAAACTCCGAGAGAACCCCCATGTTGCCCATTCTGTGCAAAGTATGTGAACAAAGTACAACCTTTGAAGTAATGCTTATAGTTTCATTGACACGGAGAATAAATGAAGTTTACAAGGGCAAAAGGGCACGAATTTTGATCGCAGGAGTTGCTGAAATCTCTCCACTGAATTTTGAAAGGAAATACAGATTTTGGGGGATGTACATTGATTTAGAATTCCCATCGTTTACAGACTATTCGTCCTGGTCCAAATCAACTGACAGATATTTGTCGGTAGATCAAATTTGTTAAGGAGAATTTTCTGTGATCCTATTAACCTTCAGTAAACTGCAGAACCTATCGGTGATGAACGAAAGCTCAAACCATTTCATGATTTACACATTTCGCGAAGTTGAAAGGTTTTCTTAAGAAGTTCATTGTTATTTTATGTATTCTGTGCTAACTTGTGGATTATATATTTGTAATATTTGTATTTCATGATGTTATGACACGAATAAATCTCCTATCCTAAGGTCACGTCAGTGGCTTATTCGTCAAAAAGGGAAGCACAACTGTGGCACGTGACTTTCGCAACTTCATGTTCATCTGCAAGTGTTTGTCAAAAGAAGCTGCCAGCTGAGCGAAAATGCTGCGGAAAACAGTGTTGCTCGTTTCATTTTTTGTATTGATAGTTTGCAATGATGTCATGCCAAGGTTCGTATCTTAGATGTATGATTTTTCCTTCCTTCCTTTGAGTTTTTTTTATGTGAAATGGAACATGGTAAATTTAACGGTGGCATGATCAAACTTGAAATCAGACTGATGGATCAGTCTGTTGGCCTTTCGAAGGTACCTATCACAAACTTGCATACTAAACTTGGCGGTAATGGTTTGATTTCAAATTCAAATTTCATAAACTTTCACGAATTTCGGCGAAAAACGCGATAGTTTCTTCCCTTGAAGTATGATGAAATTTTTAGGCTGGAAAAATCATGAAAGGGGAATACAGATAGCTAACCTGGTCAAGGGCATTTTTAATCGCTGGTTGCAATTGCCGTGGTGTAAGCTGATGAGATTCGTAAACAGAGGACTTATTTCTCAATCGATTCAATCTTTTTAATTTAATGAATCGAAATTTACAGAAAAACAACAAGTTTCGAAATATGAATTATGAAATAAAGCAAGCTTTGCCACTTATGGTGCACACGTCGACAACTTCAATGGGGATAATGAATTGAAACGTTTCACGTCTGTTTTCTACAACAATGAATGCAAATTCGTTGAGGTATGGATGCATTCTTTATTTGCTTCTACAGTCATAGTTCTCAAGGACACATGGAAATGATGAATTTTTTTGTTTTCTTTATCGTCCATGTGCCTGAAATAAAAGCAGGACTAATTATTACCACTGTATGCACCGTTTCGAAATTCAAACGTAAATTTAAATGGCAACGCTGAAGATTTCACGTTTTAAAGCTAATGCACACTCGTAAGCAATTCACCTGTCTCTATATTATATTTCAGCAAATTATGCTTTAAGAACACCACGTCTCATTCTTAATTTGTCTTTCATGAAGCAATAAATAATCCGCTACCTAGCATCCATACGTTTCGTGCAAAGAAACAAACAGAGTTGTGTAGCATTTACCTGTGATGAGTTTAATGATTTGCTACAACTGCCCCAACCATGTGTTACAATTGTCCCTTTTACGGGGCAATTGTAACACTTGACCACTCGTTTTAAAGTTTTCACAACGTCACAAGAATCGGCTCTACGTGATTGAAACTGAGGTCTATTTCATTGTTAGAGATGCAACTACATTATCAACTACTTTCAAGAGCGAAGGGCATGTCAGTTGGTACACCTTTGGCAAAAATCCTTTTTTTCAAGTAAAAAATTCCCTAAATGATTTCTAACCCTCTTGTTTTTCCAAAAGCTTGCACACCCCTTGGGTTAGATTAATTATAAATTAAGTATTATGTTCTTATCAGCTAAGGTTCCAAATCTCTAAAAATGCTGGTGTAAACTTATATAACATATTCTTTTGAACATGATGGCTTGAAAGATGCTTTGCTAGAATTCTACCGTAGCACTTTTCAGAACTCTTCAATATCTTTTTAAATCACAGGGTTTGCCACACATATTTCAACTCATATGAGGATGTGACGTCATCAAATTGCTAAATCTTAAGCCAGACAAGTGAAAGACTTATGCTTCATACCATATTGTAGACATTCATAAAATGGATTTCTTGAAAATCATTCTACGTTGAGGAATTATGACGATTTAATTTGGTTTCCAAATTTATCTTGAATTCTTGAGAAAGAAGAAACATCCTCTACCGTAAAAGCTCTATTAAACCCCCGGGGGGCTTTTTAATTTCGGACTTTCTAGAGGGGGGCTTAAAAGAGAGGGGGCTTATTAGAGAGGGTAGCTTATTCACAAAATCAAATGGCAAGGATATATATGATAGCTTTTTAGTTCTTTTACGCCATATTTTGCGGATTCAGCATGCAACTTTTCGACTCAAATACATTAATTCGACACAGATTTTATCTCAAACCATATCGAAATTAACTTGCAAATTTATTTAGCTCAATAAAGGAGAAATCTTTGGTAACCTATGGAATTTTGTATAAGTGAGGGTATTAATAGAGAGGAGGCTTATTTAAGATTTTGGCTCAGAGGGGAGGGGCTTATTAGAGAGGGGGCTTAATAGAGAGGGGTCTTAAAAAAGCTTTTACGGTCATTCTCATACTGATTCAGAAAATATTGAAGATTTCTGAAGAATCCAACAGTAGAATTATAGCAGAGTGGGTTAAGGTTCTTTCAAGCCATTCAGTTCAAAGAAATAGGTGATAGAATTTCAAACCCACCTTCGAAGAGTTTGAATTTATGCTATTCTTATGCAGGCCTTCAAAGACTGAAAGTGCAAGGAAATCTCGCAATCGAAGATTAATCAAAGGACGTAATGCCAGTTTCGATGATTGGGGTTTCATGGTCAATTTGAATTTTCTGGTGCCAATAGAATGGAAGATATGCGGAGGAGCACTTATTGATAAACACTGGGTTTTAACTGCGGCTCATTGTGTTGAAAGCCTTTACAAAAATCCTCAACATGTTACCGTTACAGTTGGTGAGTTTTCAAAGCTTTTTCATTCTGTTTCATTANCTTGCAAACTTATTTAACTCAATAAAGGAGAAATCTTTGGTAAGCTATGGAATTTTGTATAATTGAGGGTATTAATAGAGAGGAGGCTGATTTAAAATTTTGGCTCAGAGGGGAGGGGCTTATTAGAGAGGGGGCTTAATAGAGAGGGGTCTTAAAATAGCTTTTACGGTCATTCTCATACTGATTCAGAAAATATTGAAAATTTCTGAAACATCCAACAGTAGAATTATAGCAGAGTGGGTTAAGGTTCTTTCAAGCCATTCAGTTCAAAGAAATAGGTGATAGAATTTCAAACCCACCTTCGAAGATTTTGAATTTATGCTATTCTTATGCAGGCCTTCAAAGACTGAAAGTGCAAGGAAATCTCGCAATCGAAGATTAATCAAAGGACGTAATGCCAGTTTCGATGATTGGGGTTTCATGGTCAATTTGAATTTTCTGGTGCCAATAGAATGGAAGATATGCGGAGGAGCACTTATTGATAAACACTGGGTTTTAACTGCGGCTCATTGTGTTGAAAGCCTTTACAAAAATCCTCAACATGTTACCGTTACAGTTGGTGAGTTTTCAAAGCTTTTTCATTCTGTTTCATTAGATGAGATGTTTTTTACAACCCAGTCATACTTGTATTGCAAGTTAAACGAGCTTACACTGAACATGCACCAAACCAGGCTGGCGAATGTAAAGTTTCGTATAAAAATGTACAGAAATATTGGTTGATCCAGCTTATTTTGTGGAGAGTAGCTAAAAGGTCTATTTCTCACTTTGCATTGCACTTTATAAAGATTTCTTCGACTTTTTGCTTTGCATTTTGCCATGATAAGTCAAAAGATTTTCTATCGATCGAAATTATTTTCAGTACGTGCTCATTTTTGTCTGTCAACCAGAAAGCCAAGTTAGCTAAAGCTCGTCTTTGCTCTTGAAAATTCCACAGATAAAGACCAAATGCACATGCCAATACAAGAGTAAATCGCAAACACTCCTCAAATTGCAAATTTTAAACATGTTCCTTGTCGGGTTTACAGTTAAAGGGACATTGTCACCCATGGTCCTTTGCGGGCACGCTGCAATTTCAGCAATGTCTGAAATCAAATTTGGCCTAAACGGCAACTATAGATCCACAGTGCAGTAATTGAACTGAAAGAAGAGTCAACTAAAGTACCGGTTGTCCCAAAATGATGTATTATCGTTTGATTGCTTATATTTCCATAACCAATCAACCGATTTTCAAAAACTTTGTTTTATCCGATTGCAGAAAGGCTAAACTGTATTTGAAGATGTTGCTTGTGGTTCAGACTGATTTCTTCATGTCGAAAAGAAGATGGATAAAGCTGCTCAAATTCAATCCTTAGATGGCATGAAAAAGAAACGGCCTTCTTCCCAGTCAACAGTTTAGATGTGATGCAAAAGGCTGAACTTATATGTCGCTCAGAGAATATATGTCGTTCAGAGAATACGAATTCAGTTAATACTGAGTTCAGAAAATGCGAATATGAGTTTAGCCTTTTGTATCACATCTAAAATGTTGACTGGAAAAATAGGCCGTTTTTTCTCGTGCCATGTAAGGCTTGAATTTGAGCAGGTTTATCGATCTTCTTTTCGACATGAGAACGCCCTGGTAAAACCGCAACCAACATCTTGAAATACAATTTAGTCTTTGGGCAATCAAATAAAACAAAGTTTTTGAAAATCGGTTCATTGGATATGGACATGTAAGCAATCAAACAATAATACATCATTTTGGAACACCCGGTATAGTTTCGACTGAGGCCAAATTTGATTTTCAGATTTTCAGTTTGAAATTTCAGTGCCCGCAAAGGACCTTGGGTGACAATGGCTCATTTAGAGCAGCAGTTGTATAAGGATGAAACAGTTGAATCACAATCTTTTCGTTTAAGGGAGAGCAAAACGGTCTACTTCTGAAGATCCTTCAAGAACATACAAAGTTGATAAAATCGTCATATACAAATCATACCTGGAACAAATTATGGGCAATTGGAATGCCAGTGCTGAGTACTTCAATTGGGACTACGATATTGCCTTATTGAAGCTGAAGAAACCTGTGCAAC
>REGL01000152.1:160423-171815 GCA_004194395.1 Aurelia aurita complex sp. Pacific
GTAAGGTACTTGAGTAATGTCTAAACATTGGAAAGGCTTAACAAACCTTGTTTTGAAATGTTCACGAGGGCACAGGTAGTGAACATGAAGATTGTTATGGAACCTCTAAGAAACTCGTAAGAAACTCTGAGTACTCAAAATCTGATAATTTTAAGAGATTTCCAGTACTGGCCCAAATTTTTAGTTTCTTATAAAAAAAATACGTGTATGTTTACAGTTTGTCTCTTTACTGTTGACGGTTCATTGCTCTTTTATTGTTTATTGTTGTTGTTGCCCTATTTGCTTTCTAGCCTTACTGCACAATCCCTTTCACTTACTCTCCATATTGAGTTGCATTAGATTGGATTGACGTTTTGTGGTCTCTTCAATAAGGTGTGGCGGTTGTAACAGGATATTAGTTTAGGCGAGAAGCTAACCTATTTTGATTATACTTCTACTTCTTATTTTCCTTTCGTCTGCAGTGTATCTTCTGCTTTCTTCGCAGTAAATAGCTTCAGGTTTTCAGCATTATTTCAGTTTTTGACATCTTCAACAATGATGCTATCCTTCTCAATGGCTCATTAAACTGTGGCCTGAGCATAGGGTGGGAAAGATGAAGCGAAATCGCGTTGATTTCAGATTTGAAAACCACGCAAAGGGAGCTGATCGTTTGATCACTAACGTCCACAGCTGTATACCGTGGGAAATGTTTCGTCATCCATAGTCTTATTCACACGTTATTTTGAGGAATTGAGTTTTCACAAAAATCCTGTGAAAGATCGTGTTACGGTTTTACTCAACCAAATATATTCACATATGCACAGTGGCTGATTAGTTATCATCGTTTGAAATCCACTAGACAGTTTGCTCGCCTTGTCAAAGAATTGTCACTTAAAAATTATTTTAGTCTTACATAAGTCTCAACATTTCTTATCAGAATGCGAAGAATTGTTGCGAAGATATATCGAGATTTTCTTGTTGATGGACTTTCCATTTTTGAGACTGTTCAGAAACAGCGACCGAGCAAAATGATGTTGATAGATTTTGGTGACCATAGGTTTCAAATCTTTGAAAAAGTTAGTGTAAAATTCTATGACTCATTTCTTTCACTATAATTTTACCGTTGGACTTTTCTGAAATCTTCAATATCTTCAGAGAGTGTATCATTTCTTTTCTTAAGAAATAAAGAAAAATTTAGGAAAGCTTAAAACCTTCATAATTTCGAGAACTTTTGAAGAAACACAGAATGATTTTCAAGATAAACTTAGTTTATGAATGTCTACTGTATGGTATCAAGCAAAGGTATTCCATTCTTCTGGTTTAAGGTTTAGAAATTTGATGACGTCACATCTTCAAATGAATTGAACAATAAAATACACTTTAATTTCGAGAATTATTTAAGATTTCTGAAAAGTGCGATGGTAGAATTATAGGAAAATAGCTAAAGTTTCTCTTATACCATTCAATTCAAAGAAACAGGTCATAGAATTTTACACCCACCATTTTAAACCAAAAATAAAGATTTAAAGCCTATGCGATTTTGGCGAGATAAGTTGTCACTGTTTTTTAGTTTATCTTTTATTTTCATTTCATTTATTTTAAAATTCTTTACCCAAGGTTATGATTCAGTTTAAGTAACTGTTTTACAATGTACTCCAACAGTATGAAATTGATATTTCAATACTGCACACTTCGTCAGACGCAAAACCTTTTTTGATCTAGTACATTGTGCATGTCATCATCCATACTAAACACACAACCCCTTTAAAAATTGACCAGTTCTCAGATACTTTTAAATTAGTGGATAGAAAATCTGAGATTTGCTTGATAAGATTGTGACAGAAATCCATACATAATGTATAAAGTGATAAAGGTAATTTTATGAACGTAGTATGGGATTTACCTCAGATAACAAGATAATTTGCTCATGTGGCATGTTCTAGCATTGTTTTTATTGGATCGCTTAAAATTTCAGTAAAATCTAAGATAGGATTATGAGAAATTCTACAACACAGAAATCTAATTCACTAGTGATGTTGTGGACTGTTGATGAAAACCTATCAAATTTCACCAAAGTTCTACCTCAAATTATGAAACAATTATACGATTTGACGAGAACTGTCACTCTGCCATTACATGTATACACACATTGTTTATAACTAAGAATTAGACCCAGCACTGAAAGTTTTTCAAATTTTCTCTGACTGATCACTGAAAGTTCTTAGAGGGAATCTCCTGTGCCATCAATTTGAATCTTATGGAACGTTGCGCTGCTGGCCTCATTAATGTACACGAACGCCGCTCGCAAGCAGAACAGATCATCACACATTAAAGTACAACGAATAACTATCTAGAGTAAAACTGTCTTTGGTCATGGAACTACGATTGTTATCTAAAATAATGCAAACTAGATATCATTCGAAAGAGCTTAGCCAGCGGAACATGATTCTTGCAAACATTGTAACATTTTGGTTGCTTAAGGGGGCTTTAGTCCTTTGGTATTCTAAAGAAGTTTGCTTCGCACATCTTTTCCAACCTCATTTACTTAATTTGAAAGTGCAGATCTTCGCAAACAGTAAAATGAGGTTAGATTTTGCATAGAGTCACTGGTTTTACCGTCGCCTGTCACCGAATGCATTGTGGTCAGTTTTCCTCCTATACTTTCTTGATAAAATTTGGCAGAACTATCCTTGACCATGGGCTATCCCGGAGCTCACTGTTTCAAAAGGAAAGACTCTTACCGAATTCTGCTTGCAAATTCCTAATCAGAAGGGCATCACAGTTTCATAAAATACCAGTTTCGTTTTGAAATCTTGATAAACAAAGTCTTCAAATAATTCCCAAGAGACTGAGCCCTCTTAAGTCAACACCATTTCATAACGCTTGAAAGTTTCAAGTTCTGCTCTAAAGTAATACCTAGTAGCATGCAGTATTTTGCAATATAAGGGTAGTTCTATGACCAAGAACCATTTTACTCTTCATCATTTTTGGTTGTACTTTAGTTGCTGACATTACTTACTGCACTGGCATAAGGCACCTTACTGCACTGACAGTGCAGGGCACAGTGCTTTGATTGCAGACACATGTTTTAAAGCCATTGGCTCGCAAGCTTAAAATATTTTAACGAGGCCTGGTGTGCTGTCTGCATCTGTACTTTATCCAAGTACTGCGAAGTAACGAAAACAAAAAACAACTGAAAACATTTCATAGCTTTCCTGACCTCAATGGAAAAGTTTATTGCACAATTTCATAAAAAAAATCCAAGGAAGACTACTGAAGTTTATTATTGTTATTGTTGTTATTATTTTATTTTTTAAAGTTGGTACACAAAATAGTTATTTAAAAGATCGAATTAAAAACCAATTGAAGAGTGTCAATTCATTAAAAATGTACTAAAACTAGATGGATGAATCCAATACTTTTATGTACAGGTTTTGCACATGCATCTTTCTCCTTTCCATTAATTGCATTTTTGAATGATTGAACTGCCTGTGCATTGCTCATGTCATCAGGAAAATAGTTCCAAAGGATGCTATCCCGAAATGATAATGAATTAGAACCATGGGTTTCGGCAGATGATAATCTTAGTAGATTTTGAGTTCTCAAGTTATACCATGGGTATTGTGGACACGATCGACACAAATTGTGTCCACAATACCCATGGTTATACGTGATCTCTTTTTTCTCAAAAAACCCCCTCATATATGCTTCTTACACCGAAGGCATTTATATATCTCCAACATCAATTTTTGAAGGTCTAAGAATTTGGTTTTCTATGAAGAGGAATAAGTGTATTGCTATCGGGAACAATCTGATTCCAATGAGATTAAAGAGAGTTTTACAACTTATCCTCCTGTGCATGAATGATTTTGTGGTTCAGATCGGCAACTGAAGAACTCAGCATGCAATTAATCATTAAGATCAAAATATGTGATTAATATTACAATATTTAATCGTTGTTATTATTTGCTAAATTTATCATATTATCTGTTGCAGTGATTTTTTAACGAAGACCTTATTGCTTAAGTCAGTGAAATGTTACTGATCGAATTTAGGAAATATCCTTTGTCAAACTTGTTCTTGAAATCGTACCGAGTAAGTAAAAAAAAACATCTTCGTTTGAAAAAATAATTCTTCCTGAATATCAAAGTAATGTAATTGAAAACTGTCTTGTTTCATTGCCGATATGTTCAATTAAATTCAGTAGTATAGCTGACTGCCTGTTGATATGGGAGATTTTCTGCAGAAAGACCCTTTCAAATCCTGCAGAAACGAATGATAATGACGAGCAAAACTTCCTTGGCATTCCTTCCTAACAATAATGACACTTACATGTATTAACATATATTTTGTTCTCTTGGGAGAATGGAATCTCCCTGAATAAGTTTTTCATACGATGGGACAGACTTTGTCATCATCCCAAGAGGATAGCACGTGCTAAAGCGTGTTCAGGTCATTGCTGTAGAAAGATTAGAGAAATTTGCTCGTGATATTGGCACGTTTTTAAAGGTTCCTCGAAGGGATTTTCTGGAAAAAATTCCTTGTAAAATCTGAACGGAGTGATCGAGTTCAGCCAGGTGAATTCTAGAATATATTTAAACATGTCTTCTGTTAAATGGTATATTTGGCAATATCATTCCCTTGATATCCAGGGAGCAGAAGCCTTTCAAACGGACATTGTCTTTTTCTACTCACCCCCATCTTACTTCTCTTTGTACTTCCAGCCACTTTGAAATAAATCATTGGAAAATTACTGGAGGGTATATGTGCATAATAAGCATGTTATTTTAAGCATATTATACATGTTTATGCCTTTTGCTTGATAAAGACATGTGTTTCTCAACCACCATGCCAGATAGAATATATTACGAGATATGCGAGCAGCAGACTCACAATCTCGATTAACACATTTTCTATCTGTCAAAGTAATTTGGATCCACGTGTCTTTATCGAACAAAATGTTTATTATGTATATGTAAGACTGAGAATGTTGAGTCAAATAAACGACAGAAAGTTAAACCAGCCATCTTGTTTGTTTTTCTCCAGGAACGATAGTGCGATAAAACAAACAAGAGGCAATGCAATATAAGATGGCGGTCTTGTGTATGCGGCATGGCCAAATGGCCCAATGGTCCAGAGAACCCGGTAGATTGAACATGGAGGTTATTAATAACGCCCTTGGTGATAATCGCTATCATAGAATTGTCGAGGTCTCCCGAATCTTCTAGATCTATCTCATCTAGGAAGTGAGAGATCTACAGATAAGCAAATCATTTCATTTATCAATACATCCTTTTCGCATGAAATGAAATAAGTCTAGTAAGCATGTTACGTTTCCGTTTGAATGACACTGAATCCATCACTTCTCAGTATGTGTCTTGACTTTTTTCTAATTGTAGAAACCTGAATATTTGATTTGCTGACTTCTTATATTGAAACTCTGCTGAATGAAACTCTTATCGATTAGATAAAATCAATTTGAAGGGCAAACTGCATGGTAACTTTAACAAATTCTTGTCCTTGCATGTGTTGTAATTAATAATTAGTATTATCCAAGTTTTTGCAATGCTCAGCTAGACCTTTTAGCTATTCTACAAAAGAGCCTGGATCGAGCGTTATTTTTATATATTTTTGTACGCGAGGCTCGATCGAGTTTGTGCACATTCGAAAATTCTACAAAATGTAGCAAAATATTAGATTCTTTTCAGAGCAGCCAAAAAGTCTATTTCAGGCCTGAGCGGAAAATGTGGATTCAGACTGCGCAGGAGCGTGCGTGCAGCCTCAGCAATCCTCCTCCGGCAGCCTACAGTGCAGTAGTTGAACTGTTCCCTTTCTTCCTTCCTTCTCCGTGCCCTCCCCCCTTTCCTCCTTTCCCCTCTTGTATTTATTGATCAAGAGCGAGATTTGGAGCAAGTCCATAGTTGAACTGACAGAAGATTTTGACTTCAGAGTTGACTTCTCTATCAGTTTCCGCTTTGGCCAAATTTGATTTTCAGACAGTCTGAGATTTTAGCGTCCACGCATGGGTAGCTAGACACTGCTGGTGTGCTTCTATGGAGGAGCGCTGCAAATATCATATACCTGCGGAGGAATACTTCCTTTAGTTCTGCGGAGGAGGTAACTTGCGCTAGCTCCTCCGTAGTGGTAAATAATGTTTTCCTCCGCAAAAGAACAAAGCTGTTGGAATCAAGAACAACTGTGGCGTCTAACTACGCATGTTCCGCGCAAAGAACCCTGGGTGACAATGGCTTTTTAAGGAAGCCGACATGTTTTCTGAGCTAGTTTAAGGGGGAATATCCCCTAAAAAACCTAAATCCTTTGCTGTTGATGCTATACACCTCAACAATATACCAAATCAGAGCACTTGATGAGCTATTATTAAAAATTCCATATTTGGTAATTTAAATTAGCTGTTGCCATGGTAACAGCAGATTCTAAGGCAAAATGTAGCGATATCGTAACAAAAATTTGGAAGGAATGGCAGAACCCAGGTACACAAATGATATACCAAATTGAAGAGCTTAAATAGCTCTATGTTTGCTCAGAAGGATTTTTTTATAGTCCACATATACATGATGATATTCCAAAAATAATTTTCAAGTTATTTTCATCATCGTTTGACCACACCCAAAAATTTTTTGTCACTCAATCCAAAATTTCCTTCTGAGCAAACATAGATCACCCTCTTGCCTAACTGTGGCTTAAATTTCAACTTCCTAATGCAACCACTGCCTTTGAAGTCCTTGTTCCAGCAAAAGTAGTCTTTAAAAATTCCGTTTTGAGAAAAATGACTTCAAAGTTTTGATATTCATTTCTCAATTCAAAATCAACCATGTTCGTATACTACTCCTTCTGCCTCTTTATGTCTGTCTTCCTTGTGCAGTCGTTCTTTCCTTCTTGTTTCCCTTTACTTCTTGCTCTTCTCTAAAAGTTTATATTATGTAAAATAAATTCTTTTTTTATCTTTCCTTTCAAGCTTATTTTAACAATACGCCCCAAAATCTAAACAGAGTTCATGAATCGAGCTCATTGGAAAATGCGAGAAAGCTGTTGATGTCTCGTCTATTGTTGCACAAAATGACTGCCAATGATGCACACATTTTTAATCCCAAATCAACAGCAGACACTGGCTTTTGACAAATGTTGCATAAAGCTGAATTGGAGATTAGCACCAGACAAAGTGAGAGTATGTCAATGATGACAACCAATACAATACAAAACCTTCTTGTTTCTCCATCTCATCTTTTTGTAACCAGGCTAATCTATCTGTTATTGTTGGAGTCGATCCTATCTTTACTGAGCTTCTAGACCTCTTCGTTTGGGTCTCATCATCTTGCCTTCAGCCAGTGGCATGTAAGTTTTGTATTAATATATTGTCAAACCTAAAACGTGTTAGGCCTAAAACGTTCTGCAACCTGATCCTTTTGTATCAGTTCTTCTGTGAGCCTGAGCTTGGTTACAGCTGTTCTCGTGTTGCTTTGATAATTTTGCAGCCCTAACCACCTGAAGTTGAGGGTTTTTGATGTTCTTTCTCTTTCATATCGACCCAGATTTCTTTTGGTTATCGATGTCACTATGTTCCCTACAGCCATCTGTGTCAGCCATCTTGTTCTCAGGCAAAAACACAGGGAAACAAGGTCAAAAGGGTATAACACAGGGTACCAAGGGTCTAAATTCCCTTTAGAGATATTTGGGGGAGGAAAATGGGGCTGATAGGGAAAAATAAAGACCTACAACATTAAGAAATGTTTTATTTTTTTGGAGTACACCTTATAATTTCATTTTTAGCACGGAAGTGAGAGAAGGTACACGCAAGGCGATCACAGAATCGCATTCCTCGGTAAATTTTGGTCCTGGTAAGACTAATTCCCAAAAAACTACAAAAATTAACTAAACCTGTATTTTTTTAGGGGATATTACCCCTTAAAGACTTCCAGTGTGGTGTTTGTGCTATCTGTTCAAAATTTATATGCCCTATTCAATTTTAGTAAAGGCTATTTCCGTTTTGATGCACTTTGATGTCTGCAGGGTTACTTTCTTGGGGTGGCCTTACAAATGAGCAGCATTCTGTTAATCCCTTGCTCTTTCCATAGACCTTTCCGCTATTCTACATTAGGAGTCTAAATCCAGCGACATTTTAATAGGCTTTTGTACTAGGTTTGATTGAGAGCTGTGTTAGATATTCTTTAACTGTTGTTTACATCCGAAAATTCGTCAGATGGCTGCAAAATGTGCAAACAGATCAGTCAATCATGACACTTTTGTCGAATAGCTAAAAGTGCAATTTGGTTTGGCTTTGGCTTTGGGTGTTTTTAGAATCTTCACTGTAATGCATTTATGCGCTGCTTTGAATAGATTTGGTATAGAAAGGGTTTATGATCGTAGGCCTTTCTTCCCGACCACCTCCAGTCGAGTAAGCAGCGGCTAAAAGTAGCGGTATCTCTCGAACACGATTGGTTGCAAAAATTATGCAGTTAAAGTAAGGCTCTTGGGCAACCGGCTTGCATTGCTGCCATATTTGTAAAAAGGTGGCCTATTTCATGCTGCATGAGAAAAATTGTGTAGAGTCGCTAAAGTTACCGGGTGTCCCAAAAAAGTACTACCGTTTCAAAATTCACCAAAATTTGATTACATGGCCGATCTTCAATTTTCTTTTTTTGTCAAGTAGATCAAGGACCAAATTGTTTTCCAAGACATAGCTGATCTTGTAATTCGTCAAAAGAAATTGCAAATTTAGCTCTTTCTAGGTCTACCTGGTTTTGAATCATACTGCAAAAAAGCACTGATGGTTGCCAGATCAATTTCTTTGTGCATGTAAAACTTTTAGTTTAGTCATACATGACGGAAATAAATGCACACTATCACTGGAGACTTCAATGTTGATAAAAAATCTGAAAAATGTGACTCTTAGGCAAGATTGAGTATTTTGCTTAAAAACTATAGCTGAAAATAAGTGGGCAGGGAAATTTCTCAAGCGATCTAAGAATCTGCCTAACCTTTGATTTTATGATTGATTTCTACTAAATCGACCATGGAGATTCAAATAAGACTTGGAAACATTTTCACCGGAAGTGTCTATTTTGATGACGTCAATAACTGACACTTTTTACAACTAAGGTGGGTGTAACTCTTTTCAGGCAAGTCGAATGTGATTGAAAATGCTGCAGTTAGATTGCATTTGATTAGAGCTTTCGAATGATCTATTTTTTTATTTTGATGACATTAGCAAAATTTCTATGACGTCATCAATTCTATGACGTCATAATTGAGCTTTTTTCAGAATGATTTCAGCTCAAATTTTTCCCTTGATTCCTACTAATTCGACCATGCAGATTTCGAATCTGCCAAATCAAAAAAACTACAGATCATTCGAAAGCTCTAATCAAATGCAACCTAACTGCAGCATTTTCAATCTCATCAGACTTACCTGTAGAGTTACACCCACCTTAGTTGTAAAAAGTGTCAGTTATTGACGTCATCAAAATAGACATTTCCGGTAGAAATCAAAAAAGTTTCCAAGTCTATTTTGAATCTCCATGGTCAATTTAGTAGAAATGATGCATAAAATCAAAAGTTAGGTGAGAAATTTCCTGTCTAAAGGTTTTTCAACGTGTAATTTTTCTACCTTGCTACGCCAAAAGCAGACACTTTATCATCTGTCAAAATTTTTGGGTCTTTGACAAAGCAATTCAAAAAGAAAGTTTTATGAAAGGCTTGATGATCAATTTTTGGTGATTTTTTAAACAGGAGTACTTTTTTGGGACACCCGGTAAAAGCATGTCACTGCACCTGCAGATGCGGCTATATTTCTCCTAATGTATATTAAAGGCAATCTGTCCCCTTCGATGAATGAAAATAAAATCGATAAAGATCTCTATTGTATATTCCAGAAGTTTTATGCTAATTCGCTTTATCCAAAGAAATCAGGTTCATAGAGACTCAGTGTTGCACGAATTTAGCTATATTACTCCTTACGTATATCAAACATAAGAGTTGAATTGATTGAGATCCATGGAATCCACGAAAACAAAACAAACGATGGCAGTGCATGCCGCGCCGGTTGTCCAAATGCCTTTAAATAGATGATGATGCCTTTAAATAGATGATGATGCCTTTAAATAGATGATGTTCTTGTTTTGTTAAAGACAGAGAATTCAGAATTCAATCGATCAAGAAATCAATTCTTTAATTCTACTAATATTCATGTTATTATTTAATGTTTTCAATTTGATACACGTAAGGTTATTACAGTCAAAGCTTGAGAAGCGTGGCCAGCATAATCCTAAATCATTTGATTATTCCAAATCATTATTGCATTATGTTTCAAATAACAATTCGAATAATATGACATGTGCTATGGTGCTACCGGTTGCGCCAAAATAAACTATGCAGTTTTGGCAGGCCACAGTAGATCGTACATTGGACCGATTTTGAAGATTTGTGACTTCATCTTTAGCAGACGAAGAAATTGGATTAGATTTTTTGAATAAGAAATTGATTAGTGTAAAATTTTGCGTGAGCGGTATTTTCCCCGTTTGTCTTCAATTTCAAGAAACTCGCTTCTAGCTCTAAAATCTGAAAACGAAAAATTTGCAAAAATTCCTAGAATCTAGTTCAAGCTTTCTGCTAAAGATCAAGTAATAAATCTTCAAAATCGGTCCAGTATACGATTTATTGTGGCCTGCCAAAAGTACATAGTTTATTTTGGCACACCCGGTAAACAAATACAAATACAAATTAATTATTTATATGGTGCAGTTTTTGATAGGGTGCCGGTGCCGGTGGCGGTAACCAACCGTACGCCTCAGGAAAAAACTACCGCCGTCCGATTACCAACGACGACACCCTACAGCATCTGCAAATGCGCTTTAGAATTCCTATTAGTCTCTAAACAAACTAAAATGTCCATCTAAAACTTATCAAAAAGAAATGTCTTTAGCTTTTTCTTAAATGTTTCAAATTCAATATCAGAGCATTGTTTTATTTCATTAGGAATGCCATTCCACAGCCGAGGTCCCATCACGCTGAATGATTTGATTCTCTCTTTATTTGAGGACTATCTAGTTTCATGCATATGTTGTTTGATCTTAATAGTCTCACACTTTTATTTGGAGTTTGAACTTGAAAATGCCCGTTGTAAAAAGATATCAATTCCTCTGTTTCATATGGAACTGAGAATTGAGTTATTGAAAAGACCTACATCGTATATTTTAAAGAAAATGTGCAATTGTGGACTGGCTTGTCCATAAATAAAACACAGAAACATTGTGACACAGCATTGTTTCTTTGTCTATCCATTGTTCATGGCCCGTGTGCAACTTCAATTTGAATGGGATGTTTTTACATTGTAGCCCCTCCCCGATAAGATGTTATATCGTATGATGACATTGGCTGACAGGGACGTAGGAAGCAT
>REGL01000152.1:203100-225350 GCA_004194395.1 Aurelia aurita complex sp. Pacific
TTCCATGAATTTTTCAAAAACAATTAAATTGCTGTCATTTTGAAAAAATCAAGATATCAAAAGCAGATTTACAGCAAAGTACCTTAAGTCCCTTTCAAGCGATTCAATTCAAAGAACAATCTCATCGAACTTTACACCCACCTTTTTTAGGATTTGAAAGATTTGAGCCTTATGCTGGTGTCGTGTGAACGCACTCTTAGAAACCATCCTCAAATGACAAACATCAGAAGATAGAATTTATGCTATTGTATGCATCACGCACCACCATTAGCCATAGCCATGGGGATTTGATAAATGCAAGATGGCATTTATTTTGTGACTTATCAATTAAAATGTTCAACATAATGTTTCTTAGCAAGGTTATTCATAATACAACTGATATTGTTGCCAAATCTTCAACCACAAGAGCTGCGTTTGACTTGCAGAATCGTTAAAGAGTCAAAAAAAGTAACAAACTAAAGTCTGACGCAAATAAAGCATTGCGTGAAAATGCGGGCGAATAAAAACAATTGAAGAGTTTAGCATGAGAAATTCTGCGTTGTCGTAAATCTCATGTGACATCTAATTTGAGACAGACTTTAATATTCAAATGAGTAGCATAGGCTGACGAAATCTTTCAGAGAGCTATCAAATTATTTGCCGGTACTTTTATAACTTCCGTTCCGTAGATCATATCGGTTATGTTCATAGGAAAGGTCAATAACTCAAGTAATGCCATTTCAAAATGGACTTCAAAGATGTCCAAGATCTTGTCTCACCATTGGGTCACAAAATATTGTTAACAATTTAAAAATTGAACTCCTTACTTTAAAGTTGTGACATTTCCAAGCTCCGGTGGAACGTTGCCTATATTGTTATTGCACAAATCCAAAGCGCCAATGTTTGGTAATTTTTTCAGACCATCAACATCGATTTCAGTTATCTGCAAAAGATCAAACAAAATCATTAAATTCGTCGCAATTATAT
Organism: Aurelia aurita complex sp. Pacific; assembly: GCA_004194395.1. NCBI lineage: Eukaryota > Metazoa > Cnidaria > Scyphozoa > Semaeostomeae > Ulmaridae > Aurelia > Aurelia aurita complex sp. Pacific. The sequence continues at coordinate 204,067 of REGL01000152.1, forward strand.
TTCTGTTAAGTAGGATACAGAGAACCATTGTAAGCATTCAAGCGAAAGATGGATGTGAATTGAAACAGCGCAAACTGATTTCTTTATTTTTTGACATTTCTTGTTGTTGAGTCACATACAATCTCAACGTGTCTGAAAATAAATCTCAACGTGTCTCAAGCCCTTGCCAAACGGGCAAACATATTTGAGCTTTGTAAGTTTTCCTGTTTGGCCACGTCGCAAACATATTTTCAAGCAGAAATAAATAAATTTGTTGGGTATAATGTTTGCATTTTTTGGTTGTCAAACTCAAACGTTTGGCAAACACCGTTTGCTCTCTAGGCCAGGGCGTAAGTCAGTCTTTTGCCGATAATATTTTTAATCTTGAAAATAGGACCAGTAGTTAATTTATCATAGGCAGTGATATGCACAAAGAGCTTTTTGGCACATCTGTATATTCGACCACTGGAAATTGGATCACGATCAGTAGTTTTAGGTGCAAACGCAGCTTTGTGTAAACAATTGATATAACAATCAATTCGATTGGAAAATTTAGGATCAAATTTAATGAATTTCAGCGAAGAAATTTTTGGCCCAAAATTTCAGAGAAGAACTTTTCGGTAAATTTTTCGTGAGAATTTCCCACAAATTGGATAATTAAAATGTAGCTAAAAACATCGTGAAATGTTCAGAGAAAGAACAAACCAATAAGTGAATTTCGGCGTTAGAAACTTCTTGCTACCATCAAATTTTGAACAAACACATATTTCCAACGAAAAGGTAAAGGTTCCTCAGAAAATCGCCACAAAGAAAGCTTCCTTTCCTTCTTCTCAAGTTCCAAAAATCTAGCGATAAAGTTGACTTCTAGAAAGTAATCATAATTTGACATACCTGATTGGAACCAGCAAGAATCGTTTCAAGGGTGCTGAGGTCATAAAGAAATTTCGGTATTACTGTGAATCTACAAAAAAGCACCAAAACGTTATTCACAGTAAATCACCACATGGAAGATGGGGCATTCAGATTGGGGAGGTTCTAATCTTAAAAGGGGCTCCGCCTCCAAATTTTGGTCCAGACGGTGATTTTCCAGTTTTTGTTATGCTTAATATCACACAAACTTTTGTTTGTTTTTGTTCGAAAAATTAAAGCATTATTTGAAGATAAATATTTGCACTTCACAAAGGAACGAACCAAAAATTCATACCTTTACGGCTTTTAAGATGGCTCGAATATAAGTGGATTTTTACGATTGCTTGTTGGTGGCTTGGGTGAAGCCACCAAACAAACCGCAGAAGACAATGGACACGTGCCTGAACAATGTTCTTCAGAAAATGAATTTATGTACCTGTTAGCAGTAATGATAATTTGTAAAAGGCATTTCCATGAACAACATTCCACGGGTAGGTCTTTTATCGCGTTGTTGCTGTAGAATGATAACATAAATTAAAAAGTCTTGGTCACTCAAAGGTTTTTAATTTTCATTTGAAGGTGGGTCAGGAGGAACCAGGTGTTCAATTATTTCAAGAAAAACTCTTTTTCACTAAGTGGAATTTTAGAATGGCGGCCACAGGATAGTTGACAACACATAATCTTTGAGAATGAGCAAGGAGTTACATACTATCAAAATTTATAGATAAGGATTTGCACACAATTGTATAAATCATAGTTTGATATATTGTGTGCGCCAAAAGTACCCATTTTTGACCAGTCATGACCAATCATACGCTAGGTCGCACCAGTCTGAGTTCCAGACGTATGCACATGATAAATCTTAAGTACGTTGGTGAGTTAATCTTTAGTCAAAATCCTAAATAACCTTCGACAGTTTTTCATTTTCGACCACCTCCTTTTCGTGTTATAAGCGAGATGTGTTGAACATTCATAGTCTGAAAACAGCCTCAATTTTGCTTAAACCATTCTAGTACAATCGTTACAAAATTTTATCATATTTTTCGAACGATCTACGATGTTCCCAAGCCAGTAATTTTCAAAGAATTGCTTATAGCTCGGGAAGTAGGCCGCCAAAAAATCGTCAAAAAATTGCCAGGTATCATTTGGGATTTTGACAAAAGATTAAATGATCAACCGTCAAAGTCTGTCCGGTGTACAATTGACCATGGCCGGTCAATGTGGATACCTTTTTTTGCGCAGCCAGTATCATTTGAGACTTTTGAGACATTGCGCAGCCAATTTAAACACTTCACAATTCTTTCAACCCTGTCTGTAAAAATTTAGCAGCCAAACATTCGAGAAAGCAACATAATATTTTCAAAAAGCTTGTTGCAAAATAATAGTTAATTTGATCTGTTGAGTTTGGAGGCGACTTGATAATATTATGTTCTTTGCCTCCGTCTCAATAGTAGATAAAATTGAGTTGTATTGTTAATCATATTTTAATTTTCATTTATCATAAGAAAAAAAATAAAATAAAGCAAGTTTATAGAGGATGACTTACCCTAAATTGAGATATGTAAGTCTTTCGAGACCAGCAAGCTCAACTGGGATGGAAGTTAATTTGTTGGCACTTAAATTCAATTCCTTCAAACTGCTTGAGTAGGATGTAATCCTGAAATAAAGAAGAAAGTTAAGTAATATTCATCTGCATGAAAGAGAAATAACTTTTGATTGCTACAAAATTGCTTGAATGCCATTTTTTGGTGACACAACAAAATAATTGAAATCTTGATGAATGAAAGTCTTGCTAAGGCAACTTATGCAGCATGGAGATTCTGAAAGCAACAGACTTTCTTCCAATTTTTGGAATGATTAGTGGAATGGAACGGCTGAAATGCAGACCAGAATCGAAGGTGATTTCTCCGAAACATTTTGATAACAAAGAGAATTAAAAAAGCGTGCATTCTTCTTTGGAGGACAAATTGGCTCCTGGGTATCGTGCGATACGCCTTGAGTCGCTTATCGTGCGATAAGTTGGTCTTTAGACTATCAAAAGCCAATCTGTGGCCCTACCTCTGCGGGGTTTTAAGTGCTCTACAAAAGAGTCTAGATCGAACAATATTTCATACATTTTCTACAATTTTCGAATGTGAACAAGAGTGAAAGAAGCTCTAACGCCACTCAATCGAACCCTTTGTATAAAAATATCGCTCGATCCAGTCTCTTTTGTAGAATAGCTAAATGTCTATTATCCTTCACCGTAAAGGTTGCATGCAAATACTTATCAGTTTACAGCCTCTGAAAAGTTGCACGTTTTTGTATCACCTGGTAGAAAATGCTTCACATTTAGCTTGAAATCAGTTCAGATCTATGGCCAGACAAGGGCTATGTCAACAAACAGGCTATACTTCGTTTTACTTCCCACTGTTTAAGATAAGAAAAGGCTAGTATCTGTAAAGAGAATTGCAAATAAGCACTGATAACCAGGCCCGTAGGAAGCGGGGGGGCAGGTGGGGCTAAAGCCCCCCCAATAATTTCGAAAACAATGGTGCTACGTCACACGAATTAATTAGATGTATTGTTCTCTATTGTTTTAAGAACAATTGCCCCCCCAATCCGAAGCTTCTTCCTACGGCCCTGCTGATAACTGACTAACATATCGGCCCTTTTTACGCAGGCCCTAAATCACGTTAATTTTCGTCACGTGGCGTTATGAGGGCCGGCGGAAAAAGGGCTAAAATTTAGAACTTTTTTCGAACGGCGGCATTAATTTTCTAACACTTATTTTTGCTGACACGCACCATATTTCAGGCATTTTTCACAAAGGACAGGTAATTTAAGTCTGAGAGCTTGAATTAAATAATTTCTAGATCATAAACCAGAAGAGTGACAGACTTCTGCTTAATACCATATTGTAGATATCCATAAACTATGGTTTTCTTCGATATTACTTCATGTTGCGTCAAATAGTTTAGAACTACAATGGTTTTAAGTTTATGAAAATTTTTTTTTATTCTTGAAAAAGAAGAAAAGCACTCTAGTTCTGAAAATAATGAACATTTCAGAGAAGTCCACCGGTAGGATTGTAGCCAAATAGCTAAAGTTTCTTTGAAGCTATTCAATCAGAAGAAATATTTCATAGAATTATACCTTAACCTTTTTAAAGATTTGGAACCTATGCTGATTCAGTCAAGTATTCGCGTGACGAAGTTTAAAACAGTTGAGGTTGTTTTTGGTCCATCTGGTATGTATTCAATGTCCTATCCCCCATGGTCATATACGTAAGCTTACCTTAGTGGTACTTCAGTTAACTGATTCTTGCTAAAGTCAATCCCTGTAATTGCAACATCATTGAGAAAGTAACCTTCTGGGATTGATGTGGCCTTTTTATTGCTGGGGAAGTAAGAAAATAAATCTAAGTTCTTTTTCTAAAAATTCAAGAATTTACAATAACTACTTTATCCCCCGTCGGGAAAAAATTTCGGGTAGTTCAGAGGTCTTACGTGAGTATCATTTACAGAAGAGTAGATAACCTACTGCTCTACAGGGTGTCCCAAAAACATGTAAACTGTTTGAGTGGCTTCTGCGGAGCAGCCATAAATCCAATGTTTTGTTTTCAAGATTCTCGACAGAAGAGACTTCAAATTAAAGGTTGACACTGAGTTTGAGTAAATCTGATAACTAGTTGCTGATTTATGGAGCAAGAAAGCCAAAATTATTGGCTGCCTCAAAACCAGAGGATTCATTGTTCTCCATCGCGTTAAAATCAACGAAAATGATAGAAAAAAATTTACATAGCCCTGTTTTCTGATGTTCATAAGTGAGACAGATATTCATACATTGAATTTTGTGACAACCAAGAATATTGGACATATCTATGAATGGAAATGTGCAACACAAGTGCTTCAGGCCATGGCATGATTCCATCAGATATTTTGCTTCTCAGAAGTTTTAAAGTCATTTTAAACCAACAATATTGCGTTCAGCATGCTGCTTGGTCGATATTCTTGAAGAATATGGTCATTAATCACTCCCAAATGCGTTCCCTGGCATAACTGTAAAGTTTAAGTTCATTTAATGTTAAAATTGAAGTTATAAGGTTAAGTACGGAGATAAAATCCTCTGATTTTGAAGCAACGAGTGATTGTGACTTTCTTTCTCAATAAATCAGCAACCACTTATCAGATGTACACAAACTCGGTGCCAAACTCTAAGTTAAAATCTCTTCTATTCACAAATCTGAAAAACGAGAACGTTAGATTTATGGCTCCTCCACAGAAGCCATTCAAACGGCGCACATGTTTTCTGGGACACCCTGTACATATCATGTATCTGCAATTTTAAATTGACAATCTTAAAGAATGCAAACAGGAAATAAAATTTGCCAATCTTAGAACAAATCCTTGGGACCTAGATACCTGAATTCGTTGTACTCCTGTAAAGGTCCAAAAATCAAATATCTCAAAAACGCTTAATTGCGAGACGCTGATATTGATGAAATAAAGCACATAAGAAGTTGACATACCTATACTCAATTTTCTTCGTTGTGGAAATTTTGTGACTATCAACTTCATTTCCAGAGGGCATAAAATTGTCATTTATTTCTCTCGGTTTTTCTCGTGTTGCGAGTGATCCAGGTTGTTGTTCTAATGGTGCTAAAAAAAATTCTATAATTTCAATTTCTATGCAATAAATTAAGTTCCTAACTTTAACAGTTTTCAAAAAATTTCCTGGTTTCCAGAATGTGGGGCGAATGGCCGAGCGGCTTATACAGTTTCCGTTAAGTAACTGAATTTAAGCTCGCTCGTCTGAGGTCAACATGCGGATTATCTTTTGGATGCCTGACCAAGTAACTCACTTCACCGTCCTTTGGAAAGGACGTTAAACTGGGGTTCCTATGCCTGGATGCAGCATGTATAGTTGGCCTACATTAGCTAGAAATAGCCAGAAATCCTCCATCCTACTCAAATTGAAGGAAATAATGAAAAAAAGGACAATGATACCTAAATTCATGTTTAATTACTTACCGACGATTCTGCTTTTCAAGTAATTTAGTACAGCCCCTGTCCCTTTCTGAAATGCAAATAAATGAAAATCAACCAGATGAACCTTTTGAGAAGATAATGAATGATAAGAAAGTGTAGTCACTATTCATGTTATCACCATTTCATAAAAATAGGCGTCGATTGAAGTTTTTTCAATCTCATTGTAAAATGTGCTTGGTTCCATATGATGGGTCAGAAACAGGGCACGAGTCACTGGCTCTTTTGAACTTCAACATGTTTGAAGCCAGGGATGTGCCAAATACGTATTCACAGTCCAAAGGTAGGCATGGGCAATTGGCTCTTTTGAACTTCAACATGTTTGAAGCCAGGGATGTGCCAAATACGTATTCACAGTGCAAAGGTAGGCATAGGCAATTGGCTCTTTTGAACTTCAACATGTTTGAAGCCAGGGATGTGCCAAATACGTATTCACAGTCCAAAGGTAGGCATGGGCAATTGGCTCTTTTGAACTTCAACATGTTTGAAGCCAGGGATGTGCCAAATACGTATTCACAGTCCGAAAGTAGGCATAACAATGCATCAAGTAATCCTCCACATTATATAAGTATCTCTTTGGGATCTCCTAAATTGTTGTGCTAGGTTTTTCATAGGTTCATGTGCGTACACATGAAATTTGTAAACAAGGTTGTAAAGGCTGTTTTGCTTTAAAAGAAGCATATATGAACAGCCACTAACAAACTGAATTATGGAGGAAAACGGTCCAATATCTTGAAACAAGCTTCCGCGCCTGGAAATAAAACTGCCAGAAGGATATCTACATCTTAATAAATGAGAAGCAAATGAAAACACTGACCGCGACAATGTCTCTTCGAAGTCCTCGCAAAGGGTTGCCATCCAGTGAAATGGATTTAATATTCTCCATGTTACCTATAACATTCGGCAAGCTATGATAAAATAAAAGTTATTTACATTGATTCAATGTGTTTCGGACTGAAAAATCGGGAAAAAGTTCATTTTTTTTTATTTAATATTATTTGTACACAAATTAACCGTTCAGCAAATTAAAATATATAACATTTATTTACAATGATAAAACCTTATGAATAAAAACCTACAGCCCTGTAAAACATAATCATTGCTGTTCTTCCAGGGAGTTGTGTTTGAGAGTTTAGCTCTTTAGATGCGTTTTAAGTTATTTTTTAAAACGATCAAGTGTCGGTAGCTCACGAATTTTGGCAGGTGTATCATTCCATGACTTGAGAGCTGCAGAATGAAATCCTTAAAGTTCCGTTTTAAAGCTCATCGATCAAATTGTGGAATGTGCTATATTTTAGAGTTATGAACTGAAGTCCTTTGTTTCCCTGTGCCCTTTGACTTGATGATGGCGCTAGCAAGACTACCCCAGGGATACAAGGGGCTCATCTTAATAAGTCTACTATATTTCCAAAGAATTGACCTAACTTAATCAAATATTGGCACTGAATGCTTCAAAACAAAGCATCATGAGAAAATGTACTGACAAACAAATTTTGGACACTTTCAAAGGCAATTCGGACAAAAATGTGTCGGATGAAAAATATCCGAAACTTTAACCGTCCGAAACGTTTGGATTTTAATGTATACCAATTTTTAGCGCCAAGAAATAACATTGACAAGACTTAACCAAAGAAAAGCTGTAAAACTGTCTCCATGACTGGTGGGTGCGTTTTCTCAATAAGGCATGCAGACATTCACTGATTAAACAACAAAGGCTTACGAAATTAATTTGAACTTTTGAAGGACGAATTTGGTTACAGGCAAGAGCCACTTGGATGGTCCTATGGAATGATGAGCCGAAATTGTGAACATTGAGCATGAAAGGGAATTTTGCAGAATAATATTCATGAACAAGCGAAATGAAAAATCTTACACAGAAATATGATTATTTGTTAGATCAAGTCTTTCCAATTTTCTGAGTGTTGTTATTTCTTCTGGAATACTACAAAAAATAAAAATAAACCCATGTGACAAATGTTTAAAGTGAAACTGGTTGTGAAAAGCAGTCTCCTGTTTCATTTAAACGGGTTCTGCCGCCAAATTGTAAACAAATCTGTAAATACCATTGTTTAGGCACGTGTCCATTGTTTTCTGCAGTTTGTTTGGTGGCTTCACCAGAGCAACCAAAAAATAACCTCGAAAAATCCACTTATATCCGAGCAATTGCAAGAAATCGGAGTGGTTGGTTTGTTCCTCTGTGAAGTTCAAAGATTAGTCTTCAAAGTAACGCTTTCATTTTGAAAAAAGATGAAAAGTCTGTGTGGCATCACCTTTCAAAGCATTGCAAAATCACTGACTTAAAAAAAAATTGGAGACGGAGCCCCTTTCAAAGAAAATTCATCATACAGTCATAGTTGTGAGAATCGCCCCATATCCCGCTCCTGTCACCATATAGCCACATAGCAAAACAGTAACAAAACTTGAGATGAACTCACCGGTGAAAAATTTAGAACAATAAACAGAAAAATTTAGAACAACAAACAAGGGAAAGAAGAAGTTCAATATGAGGGACCTGGAACCTAATTACTCAACAACATCATTCATCCTCATAGATCATTTCATCCTATCATGATATTTATTTTCGTCACTAAAACTAAGGGTGCACATCCTTTCAGTTTTCAGTAATAAGAAATAAGTGTTGTTATTTACTTCTGTATCGTATTATCTTTGACGTCAAGGATCATCAGCATTGGAAGATGTTGGAACAATTTCGAATCCAATTCTTTAATTCGATTGTTGCTCAAACAAAGTTCCTAAAAGGTAGAAATTAAAAATTACGCTAGAAGCATTATTGCAGTAGAGCAGAAATACTACCTGAGACAAAAGTAGCTATCAAATGCATGTTTAGAAGGAGAAAAATGAAACAAAAATGAGTGCTATATCATCCCCTATTTACCATTCATGAACTATCTTTATGGTAGGCGTCGTTCCTTTCAGGGGCACGAATGTTACAAGAAAAGGTTTCAAAGTTATTGCAACGGATGGAAGGTTAAAACTTCTCTAAAATGAGTATTCAAAACGATTTAATGCAGATAGGGAAGAAGCCACATGTAAGCCCCACTGATAGCTCGGCAAATATGACAGAGTTGAATTTCTTAAAACAAAAGCTCCAGCTGCACTGAGAGGGTGTGAAATCCATAGAAAAGTATATCACTTTATCTTATCGGAGACCTGACCCGTAGCTTCACCCTTTATGTTTATTTTGATTTGATTGAGTGCATTCAAAGGCGTGTGACATGATCCTTCAAAACTGTAAACTGTTTCAAAACTGTAAACTGTCGACAGCAGCTTTTTTGTCAATACCCATACTTGATTCCTCTGTTTTGCAAAATTCACCTTTGGTTGATCCAGGGCTCAAACAATTTTTTCCTTCCTAGTAGCATGCTAAGAAGTACCTTTGCTTCTTCTTATGTACTTCCTTTTTTCCCAACATACTGCCCAATTCTATCCCACTTCTCTTCTCTCTCCATCCCTTCCCTTCCTTCTCTTCTTCTCCCTTCCCTTCCCTTCAGTTTCTTTTTCATTTCTCCCTTCTTCCTTCCTGGGAAATTTGAGCACTTCAGCTTCCTTCCTGGTAGCGCCCCTACCACGCTGCTTCGTTGTTTTGAGCCCTGCTTGATAGAGTGGTTACAGCTTTATTTTCCAGGAAAACAAATATGAAGTTTTAACGATAAATTATTTCGCAGCCTTTTTCAATTCTCAGCTGAATGTAATGTGCTTGATATGATTTGCTAATACTCACATTTGATAGGAGTATCTTTTACTTATAAATTGTGAAATGTTGTGTCAAACCTTGAGGTTCACTTCTCCTTCGATTGGTGGAAACTCTGAGATGAGATTTGCACGACAATCAAGCATGTCCAGACACTTCATTGAATCAAGTCCTACGAGGAAAATAAAACAAGAAATTGTTGTTGGATATCATAAAATGAAAACAGATGAACTAAATCAGTTCTCATGGATGCAAAATAAAATGATACCATAAGCATCATTGTTTTATTGCAGTTAAAGTAAGCAAAAAACGTTTTTAACGATGAAACATATTCTGTATAAGATTTGCCTTACCTTTTGGCAAGCTCTTAAGCTTGTTACTTCGTAAGTTGAGATATGTTAGGGCTACGAAGAAAAGAAAGATTTCAATTAGCCATGACCTTTCATGGCAATTGAATGACCTCATGAAAAATTAGGATGAACAGTGTTTAGTTAAATAATTCATTGAAGATGAAGAGCTTCGTCTCGGAGGAAACACAGTCTTTGTAATAACATACAATCAAATTTTGACAGAAAAGCTGTGTGACCTAGGAGAAAATTATTTTAATGGTAAAATGGGTCAACCCCTTTGAGGTTCCTTTTTATGTTTGTTCTTATTGAAAGGCGAAAGTAACTCAATATCATCATGTTAGCCAACTCATGTCCCGTAACTGAATACTATAACAATTAATCTAGACCTTGTTCAAAGTGGTAGATTTTGAAAAATACCGGGTGTGTCAATAAAATGAATCCCTTGTTCCATGAATATCACAGATATAATATTGAAAACTGTCTTGTTTCATTGCCAATTAGGTTCAGTAATTTACCCAGCTTCAATCGGTCATTCCTTCCCGTTGATATGGGAGATTTTTTTGCAGCAAGCCCCTTTCAAAAACCTGCAAAAACGAATGAAAACGACGAGCAAAATTTCCTTTCTTCTCCTTCCTAACTATAATGACACTTACATGCATCAATATATTTGTCCCCTTGGGAGAATGGGATGCCCCAGAATAAATTATTCATATTATGGGGAAGACTTGTTCAGCCTCCCAAGAGGATAGCACGTGCTAAAGCGCATCCAAGTCATTGCTGTACCGTAAAAATACGAAGGAAACTTGCTCGCGATTTTGGCACGTTTTTTAAGGTTTCTCGAAAGGACTTTCTCGTTAAAATCCCTTGTAAAATTTGAACGGAGTGACCGATTTCAGCCAGGAAAAATTCTGAAAATATTTGAACATGTCCATTGTTAAATGGTATATTTACCAATATCGTTACCTTGATATCCAGGGAGCAGTAGCATTTCAAATGGGAATTATTTGTTTTATTGACTCACACGGAATGACAATATTGGAAGATTCATAGATTATGGAAATAAATTTTCCCTTTTTTCATCCAATTAAAAAGTCTGGACAGTCCAAGATTGATTGAAGACAATAAATTCGTAATATGGGAAAAACGGATTTTAAATAGGAATTACAGTACAAATTCGGAAATGGTTTCATTTCAGTTTTGGTGCTTTTTTTGTCACTGAAAAATGTTCCCTTGGTCTGCAATTAGTTGTTTGTTTTGAATAGCTGCTTTAGGATTTAGTATGTGGCTGTATTATTATAAAGAGTGAAAAGCATTCATGCCATTCAGATATTGAATATAATAATAATAATAATATAATGATAATACATACTTATACAGGATAAGCCTTTTCAGTACAAGTGATTCTTGTTTCTTCAGTTATTGTCTTTTCATGTTTTAGTACTTATATCAAGGGTTTTAAAGATGGCAAAATCGTTTAGACCAAAATTAGATAAGTCTACAAAAAATATTAGGAAATCGCCCAGGGGAAATCGACATCATATAATAGAAGTTCAGGAAATACAATTCATAGTTATAAATCTGATGTAAACAAACATACCAGTGAGCCCTCCCATACTTTGTGGCAACATTTCCAGCTGGTTATTTGATAAATTGAGTTTTCGTAGCTTGATGAGGTTGCCAAAACTTTCAGGGAGAGCAGTGAGTTTGTTATCAGCTAAATCCTGAAATAAAATACTGTATCAAGTAGTTGTATAATATGAAATATATTTTTGTATTCTCTAGCAAGGAAATATCTTACATATCACATGAGAACATCGTTGATAAAAATTGTTAGGCTAGAAGAACAATCAAAATTACTTAACGGAGTTAAAAGTAGCTTAGCTATGGGGAATGGGACATTCTAAACATTAGCCTGCTCTATTTGATCTCATTGATTGATGAAAACAAATGCCATTCTTTTGTGCTATCGCCATTCAGCCATTCTTTAGCAGCAAATGCCGTTATTTTGTGCCATCTTTAGACTTTATAAATCTCCGTTCATTTACGAGGTGATATTCAATCGCATATTTGTACTATTTGCTTCCAGCATTTGATTGTGACTGATGCAAATAAAAAAGGACTCAAACGCAATTTTGACATGGCGAGAAGAAAAGTATCTATCCTGCACAGATATAGCATGATTTCCAGAGCAGTGCTGAGATTTCAAGTGTACTGAATGCTCTTACCAGTTCATCAACATTTTGCAGCTGGCCAAATTCCTCTGGGATCTTGTTCAAGATATTGCCATTTAAGAGAAGAACTTTTAGCACTTGTAGTTGAGTCACTGAGACTGGGAGTGATGAAAACTTGTTGTGGCTGCAAAAATTAACAGAGAATAAACATCACATATGATTCAAAATATGTTTTGTACGAAGTACTGTAATCTTTAGTCTACAGGGCATTTCAGCAGTCTACAAGATCAATCAAGGGAGACAAAGAATTCTTGCATATATAATACAGAAATATTTTTTGTTGTGTAACACATAATTTATATCTTTGGCATAGCAGGGCACTTTAACAGTCTTCAAGAGCAATCAAATGTGAAAAAGACTCATGCATTGCAATGATAAGAGACAAAGAGACAAAGCCAGCCCAAGTTTGAATTGCAGCTAATGATGATTCATCATATGGGATAGGTAGCAACTAAATATTTGGTTGGAATTACAGTATATCAATCAAACTCAATGATAAATACCTCAGATTCAATCTTCCTATTTCTTGTAACTCACCCAGTTCATCTGGCAAAGATTCAAGCTGATTATCATGAGCCTACAGATTGAAAAAAGTAATATATATATGTAATTTACAAAATGGCAAAATTTAACAAAAAAATGACTTGAGCTTTGAAGTAAAATGTTGCCAAAACAATAACTTCAGAACAAATTAAAACCAGTCTCAAGCGTTAGTGGACTACTTTCAACATTAAGAATGATGCAGTACACAGTCTAGAGTACATTTTGAAAAAATCATTTTGTNAAGTACTGTAATCTTGAGTCTACAGGGCATTTCAGCAGTTGACGAGATCAATCAAGGGAGACAAAGAATTCTTGCATATATAATACAGAAATATTTTTAGTTGTGTAACACATAATTTATATCTTTGGCATAGCAGGGCACTTTAACAGTCTTCAAGGGCAATAAAATGTGAAAAAGACTCTTGCATTGCAATGAAGAGTCTCTAGAGACAAAGCTAGCCCAAGTTTGAATTGCAGCTGATGATGATTAATCATATGGGATGGGTGGCAAATAAATATTTGGTTGGAATTACAGTATATCAATCAAACTTAATGATAAATACCTCAGATTCAATCTTCCTATTTCTTGTAACTCACCCAGTTCATCTGGCAAAGATTCAAGCTGATTATCATGAGCCTACAGATTGAAAAAAAGTAATATATATACATATAATTTACAAAATGGCAAAAATTTAACAAAAAATGACTTGAGCTTTGAAGTAAAATGTTGCCAAAACAATAACTTCAGAACAAACTAAAACCAGTCTCAAGCGTTAGTGGACTACTTTCAACATTAAGAATGATGCAGTACACAGTCTAGAGTACATTTTGAAAAAATCATTTTGTAACTCTTTTCCTGCAGTCTTTATGCTGCAAACGTTTTTTAATTGATGTTGTATTTAGCGGATAGTGATTAATTTTAATTGTTCTTTGTTCTTGCTTTTATTTTTGCATATTGTCCTGAAGTGTTTATTGTTTTTGTTACATGTAGACCATGGGGTAGTCACGCCATTTTGCTCCTCATGTTATCATCCCTGTAGTGTTGTATGGTTATATAGTATCAATCTGTATCATACGAATTTTATCTGGATATAAAAAACAATTTGATTAATACAATATTTTGAAATTGAAGAATTCTTAGAACTATTGAAGTACATACATCTAAAACATTCAGTGCAGGTAGATTCTTTATTTCTGCAGAAAGTTCTTTGATTTGATTTGATGCCAAAATGAGTTTCTTTAAATCCACTTGTTCCCACCAACGATCACCATCACCGGTGTCTATTGAAGCATCTTTCCCTTCTTCTGGGACATCTATGTTTATCCTCCAAACCTGGAGTAGCAATTTAAGAATATGCTTAAAACTTGTGAAAAATTAATAATGACTATTGTTTTCATGTGTGTGGTCTAATGTGGTGAGCGATTGTCAGCAGAGTAATTGAAAGTTGTAACTCATTATTATGTGATTCTGCAGCCAGAACAGTCAGGTGGACAGGGTTCAATCCCACAAAGAGCTCCACCATTTGAGCGCTTCTCTACTTCTGCAATCCCACTGATTGGCGCTAAAAACAATGACTTCACCTGCACCCTCTCGTGTTAGTATAAAGCATTCTTACCTGAGTAGGAACCTCAGTTAAATTTCTGTTTGACAAATTGAGTTGTCCACTGTGCCTTGCATTTTTTATCAATGCATATGGAATAGTCGCACTTTGCACTTCAGCTCCAAAATCACTTCCAAATCCACTTTGTGGTTTCCACTTTGCTCTTCCTCTGGATGCCATCACATCACAGCTATCAAATGAAAACAAATTTACAAACATGAGAGATCCCGTTTTGCTGAGAATAAAACTCTTTAAAGGTATTCAGCTATCAGCCAGTCAAATTATCTGCTTGTTTGAAGGATTTTATGTTTACAAACGCAATAAAAATGCTGTTCATCTTTTGTCCTTGCATACATTCCAGGTTGGAAAATATGCATGATTTGGGCTATGCTGTTAGTAGCGAATGAAACAAATTTGAAGGTGCGAGCTGCGAGTAGGCTTTAAAAAACTGCGAGGGATGCAAAATTAGCGATAGATCTTTTGTTCTTGCATGCGAGAACCTTCTTTCTCTTCTAGCTGAGAGTAGTGAGTTTGACACAGTTTCATAGTTGAGAGCGAGTGCAAGGTTTACATTGTGACATACATTAATATCCAAAAATAAGTGACTGTACCTAGACCACGGAGCAGGAAAGGAAAACCTGTATGTTTGCCCAAATGGCTATGGTGTGGAACAACATCAATTCAAGAACAATGCTATGGTAGAACAACAGCTGTTGTTGCAGTCGAGACAATGCATTTTACGCACTGAAGGCCTGAAATTCAGTCAGGCTTCTGTGATGCTTCTGTTTGGTCTGCTAGCTGCTGTTCTCACTTTAAACAGTACTTTTACTTTACACACCTTTCTGTAGTGAAATAAATGCATATTCTAATAATGACGCAATGTTCTATATTTAGAAAACAGAATTTCTTTTAGTTAGGCCAAGAAGGATTTCAGGAAGTTGGGTCAAATCAATCATTCGGTCTCCACAAAAGCCTTGTATGTGATGCACAACAGACATGACTGTAATATTCTATACTTTGTACTTAGAGCTATACAGTAAATGTACATGACTAAATACTCACTTTATGAATAAAGAACTTGAGGACGCTTTCGGCTTTCGCTCCGCTTCGCTGTGAAACTTTCCAGCTTATCAACATTGAAATTCAGCGCCAAGCGCCAAGCTGCAGCTGTAAAATGCAACCTCTTCTTCATTATGAGGCCAATACTTGATTACGAGGTCAGTTCAAAACGGTTCTCTTGGCACGTTTAGAAATTAAAATTGCACCACAAAAGCAGAGAGGGTGGAAGACACACAGAATCATTAATAAATACTTTGTTGAAATAATCATGAAACGACGAGCTGATAGAAAAGGCCCGAAATCTAGTGATGGGTTTGGAGATTTGAAGAGAAAGAAAGATGGAGGCAAGAAATTCAAACCAAAAAAGTCGCCTAGGCCCAAATCTGCTTCATCAGGGAAAGATAAAAGTAAGAAAATGGGAGCAAAGCCAAAGGGAACACCAGGGAAGAAAATTGATAAGCCTCTGAAAAGAAAATCAGAGGATGTTGATCGTGATAAAAAGGAAGAAATTGGTAAGTTCAGTAAGTAATAATAATATAATGATAGAATTAGAGAGGGAGTTGATGATATCATCGCAAGTGAAAATGTAAACAGAGACAGAGTTCTCCGATCCAATCCCCAATAATGGCAATAAATAAAGCAGCAAATTCATACATAGGTTGCTTTTTGCCAAGCTGATAAGATTACTTATTGTACCCCAAGGTATGAGTGGTGTTGTGTTGTAAGATTTTTGGTGTGAAGTTTGTGGTCTCAATCATATCATATAGGCCATATGTGGGTGAAAAATAAGATAATTGAAAATAACATGTGGCTAATGTGTAGTTGGGGCTATCTTTAAAGGTGACTCTACTGTCCACTGCTAGAAAGATTATTTAAATAGTTTTGCGATCCTCAATCATTACTCTTTCCATATTTGGAAGCAGTTGAAGGAAGGCCAATTTGTGGTCTATGTCATGATGATGCCCAACTGTGAGCAGTCAGCAAAAAGAAAAAAATGAAACAATTCTTGCAGTTACCCTTCAGTACAGTATGGCAAATTTCTTTTTCCAGACCAGCAAGGATTTTCTTCACAAATCAGATCTGTTTTATTTGCAGATCTAAACACTTATCTGAAAGGAAAGTTTGTTGATTTTTGTCTTTCATATTTTAGCAAAAAAGAAGGCAAAGACTGAGCCAAGAAAACCATTCACAAAGAAAGAAAGAAAAATGCACAGAAGAGAGACGCAAGAAATTCCTGGGTTGATTGGAAAATTGATGAGCATGTATGAAAAATTAAGGAGGTAAATGAAATTCTGTCCAAAGAATTGAAATTTTTCCTCCACAGTGCATGAAGGTTCACAAATATTGTGTGGTAGTTTTTGTTTTGGATGATGGATGATCACATCAGCTTGAAACTGTTTCTTGACAGAACATGAAATGTGAGATTTCAGTATACAGTACTTGTTTTCAAGAATTTCCTCATTGCATGCTTCCCGTCTTTTAGTCAGGTATATTCACTCTTCAATAAGATTACTAAGTTTAAGATAAACAAAGGACCATTCTTCTCATTGTCAAAGGACAATTAAATGATGCAGACTCCAAAATATTTATTTTCTTGACATTCTCTAAATTGATTCTTTGTTTTAATCTGCAGAAAGGATTTGAGCAAAGAAACTAAAGGAGAAGTAATTGATGAAGTGTTAAGCATCATAAAAGGAAAAGAAAATGATGTAAGTACCTGGCTAAGCTCCCTTAGAGTCAATACATTGTTTCTTGCTGTTAGCAGACACCAAATGTCTTCAGGGCACATAATGAAGGTAAGGTATTTCTTGATGTAAACTGCAATTACAGGGGTGGTCAGGACATAAGAGTTGTAAACTATTTTCAATGGCAATTGACCATTGAAAATTGATGGTGTACGTTCCTGTTAATCCCCATTCCTTGTGCATGTTTTATTTGGAATATCATACTGAAATTGTAGCGGGATCAAGTTCCTGGGGAAAAGTTACTCTAGATTGCAGATACTGTCCTTTCCTTGTGTCTAAATGAATGCATGCAACAGTTTGAAATGAAATTAAAATAATATTGTTTCAATTTGTTCAGGTAATGTACAAACATGATTGTGTGAGAGTTCTGGAGTTTTGCATAAAGTTGGGAAATGAAAGTCAGAGAGAACAGATCTATGAAATATACAAAGGTATATTTATTATTTTCTTTCCTTCTTTGTCAAATTAAATACAAATATTAGGATCATATATCATTTATTTGCTTGGTATGTCTTTTCTAAATCCATGCTCTTTGAAGATACTTTTACAATGTTATATCATTTCAAAGACGTAAATTTAAGATTTTAAAAATTTTATTTCAAATTCAGAACATAATGTTGAATTGTTGAAGTCCAAATATGCAAAGTACTTGGTTAAGAAATTAGTGAAATATGGGTGAGTAACTGATTTGCATTTTCTCTCATTACCATTAACTTTATGAGGAATGGAAACAGTCAACATCGTGTTTACTGGATATGTATCAGGAAAAAACGGTTTAAAAACACATTAATTGCATTGTCTCAGTGTTCCTTTTTTGTTTGATACAAGGAAAGCTTTAGGATTATGTTCAAAAATCGTGTTTTAATTTAGCTAACATTAGCAAACCGTTTAATAGACATGTTTTACGCTGAGTGATCCATTCTTTATTACCTTGTCTTTAATTGTAAACCATATGTGCAAATTGTATTTATCTTGCAGCACGAAGGAGCAAAGAACTTTGGTTATCAAAGCTCTGAATGGAAATGTGAAGACACTTGTAAAACAAAAGGTATGTTGTAAAGATATTTCCTTAGATTTAAGATTTACAAAATAAGCACTGAATCAAGAAACTTTTTAAGTGATACTGATCCAAGTTTTTTTTATAAAAGATGGGTTATTTTCTATTCATTACATTCAACCGAAAACAACTTTATTTATTGACTAAACTACAATGCACAGATTGTAATGAGGTCAGTCTAGCAAGATTGAACATAGGTGTGCCAAATAGAGCAGACACGGAAAGCACATTATTCCTATCGCTCCTACATTCATTTGATACATGTAACCTGAATATCTGAAAGCAGGGAGGGGATGGGCGGGAGGGATCCTATCTTTCATAAAAATACTTGCTCTCAACCTGTGATTCTCCAGGCATTCAAGAGCTTNCATTAATTGCATTGTCTCAGTTTTCCTTTTTTGTTTGATACAAGGAAAGCTTTAGGATTATGTTCAAAAATCGTGTTTTAATTTAGCTAACATTAGCAAACCGTTTAATAGACATGTTTTACGCTGAGTGATCCATTCTTTATTACCTTGTCTTTAATTGTAAACCATATGTGCAAATTGTATTTATCTTGCAGCACGAAGGAGCAAAGAACTTTGGTTATCAAAGCTCTGTATGGAAATGTGAAGAAACTTGTAAAACAAAAGGTATGTTGTAAGATATTTCCTTAGATTTAAGATTTGCAAAATAAGAACTGAATCAAGAAACTTTTTAAATGATACTGATCCAAGTTTTTTTCATAAACGATGGGTTATTTTCTATTCATTACATTCAACCGAAAACAACTTTATTTATTGACTAAACTACAATGCACAGATTGTAATGAGGTCAGTCTAGCAAGATTGAACATAGGTGTGCCAAATAGAGCAGACACGGAAAGCACATTATTCCTATCGCTCCTACATTCATTTGATACATGTAACCTGAATATCTGAAAGCAGGGAGGGGATGGGCGGGAGGGATCCTATCTTTCATAAAAATACTTGCTCTCAACCTGTGATTCTCCAGGCATTCAAGAGCTTTTTTATAGTTGCCTACTATGCAGGCCTCCATGGAGAGCGTAAAACAGTATTCCCTAAAAAACTTAACAAAGCTACTACAAAATAGTTTCCTATTGCAATGTTAATAAATTCATTAGTTCACACAATTACCCAATAATTATCGAGAGAGGCTAGAAGATATTTACGAATCAGATATATGACTATTTAATTTTCTTTCAGGAAGCAGCTGGAGTGTTGGAATACATCTACCATCAATTTGCAGATGCATCTCAACGTGCCTCTCTTATTGAAGAATTTTATGGACCGCAATATGCTGTCTTTAAGGTATGGAACTAAGCTTGGAATCTCTCTGATGTTTTTTTGGTACACTTTCATCTGTTTGAAATGACTTACAGGGCCGTCGAGTGCCAGCTCGGGCCCTGGACCGATTCATAGGATCGGGCCCTACGGGGGTCGCCCCCCAGAAATTTTTCTGGGACCACGCCCTTCAGACTCTCGGAGAATGAGGGAAACGCCCTTTTTAAGAAAGCTACTTTAGAAAAAATTGTTTAGATATTCCATGAAAAAGTTATCAAAGAAGCGGTATTTACGGTAAACAATGAAAAGATTCGCTCTTACGAGATGACTTTGCCAAAGTCACCTCGTAAGGTACGAACACAAAAACTTTTAAACATAGCCACATAAGAAAACTATTTTCTTCTGTACTGTTAGATTGCCATAAAAGTTGCTGTAAGGAGATTTTGCAGCAATATCTAATTTTTGTCGGACAATATTTCTTTGGGCTCCTTCAAAGCCCGGGCCCCGGACCTTTTACCCCCTCCAGCCCCCCTCTCGACGGTCCTGGACTTAGGAAATGTTTTTGTGCATAATTTGAAACTGTGCTGAGATTTCCATAATAAATTTAGCAACACAGGTGACCTCTTAAACATGGTCTTGTTTTCAATAGAAAACCCAGAATACTTAGGCCATGTGAATATGAAAGATAAATCTACCGGGTGTCCCAAAATGATGTATTATTGTTTGATTGCTTACATGTCCATAACCAATGAACCAATTTTCAAACACTTTTTTTATTTGATTGCCTTGCAGCTATATTGTATTTAAAGATGTTAGTTATGGTTTTACCAGTTTTTGAAAATTGGTTCATCAGTTATGGATATCTAAGCAATCAAACGATAATACATCATTTTGGGACACCCGGTATTTCTAAGCAAAGAAAACCATGTAAATTATACCCCATTCACACTTGCAACTTCAACAAACTTAAGCTAAACCACGGCCTTAACGCGGACGACCTTAACATACCCTGCTTCGTTATTGATGATGAAGGGTTATGCTGGAAACGTCTTAGCATTACATTCAAGGCTATATGTTATATTTATAATCAAAACCTTCGTGTACATTTAAGCTAAAGCAGTTTATCAAGTGTCGCATTCCAATTGGTCAATGAAACAAATTGAATTCATTTGATTGGTTGAACGTTAACCTGGTTTATATAAAACTTGTTTAACTGTGTCAGTGTGACTGGGGCATCAGCTAGATTTACTGTGGGTGCAAACAGTTTGAATGTGGAATGACTGAAATGAAATCTTTGTTTGCGCAAATAGAAAGAGAAATATGTCGCATAAACGACGGCGTTGAGGATACGGAACATTTCTTGCTGCACTGCCACTCTCATCATCATTCATTCATTTCATTTCATTTTATCTTTTTTACCCATGGTAGCCCCTCAATAATAATAATTGATTTACAGGGGGCCATGCTAAAAACTTACAAATAACTACTAATTTACAATAAAAACGACATTTGCTATAAAACCTAAACCTAAACTAATTACGAATTGTCATAAATAAATAAAAGAAAACAGAAAAGAATTGGTGAGAAATTCATGGTTGCACCTTCTTTTTAAACGCTCTCAGGGTTGAAGTATTTCGGATCTCAGGGCCAAGACTGTTCCAAAGCTTGGCGCCTCGGTACGCGAAACATTTCTGCCCCCCTGCCGATTTTAATAATGGCAACCTGAGATTGACTTCGGCGTTTCTAAGAGAACGACTGGTAGAGTTGTTGACTCTCGTGAACATGTCT
>REGL01000152.1:225926-240195 GCA_004194395.1 Aurelia aurita complex sp. Pacific
TTTTGGTAGAAGTTATAACATAATTTGGTAAATTTTTCGACAAATGGAAAAATGGAAAAAGAGTGACGAGAGCGAGATTTAAACTCGCGACCTTCTGCATTCTAGGCAGTTGCTCTACCGACTGAGCTATCTCGGCCACACTTATACAGCAAGTGGGCTTCATTGATATCCAGATCAGTGTCTCTTTTTCCATTTTTCCATTGGTCGAAAAATTTACCAAATTAAAAAAAGAGAGACATATCCATCTTCACTTCACTATTATTTTGTATTGGAGAATCGCTTGAGACTGTTGTTCTAAAACAAACTGTCCCACGAGAGCAACCAAATTTCAAGTTGATTTGTGATACTCAGTGATGCTATGGTTTGTTACAATCCTGCCATATTTTAATGTCCTTCCTTTTAGGCAGCCATTGGCAGGAAGCTTGAAGATATATTCGAAAAGGAACCTGACAGAAAACAAGAAATATTGAGCCACATGAAAGCTTCACTCATGCCACTAGCAACAAAGTATGTTTACTTTAAGGGGCTGTACAAGATTTTTGTAAACAAAGATAAAGATCAGCTGGCCAATATCATCAAATTCAATGAGAAATTCCTCCCTAATTGGCGCGTGGCGTACAACTTCTTTGGCTTGCCTATTGCCTTTCGTGTGTTTAGGCTAAACACATCTGAATCTCGTCGCTCTGAATCTAGCTGTATCTTTATAATCGTTGTTGGCATAAGTAATTTGATTGCATTGGCAAATTCTAAGGGGTTCAAACATGTAGAAAACATCTTCATTTGCACTATGTCTGCTGCTACTTGCCTGCATTAGGGAGAGAAAGTTTGGGATGTCTGGGAATTTAGCGTGTACAGCCCCTTTAATTTTGGCTTGTAATTGTTCAAAGAACTGCTCGGTATATTTTGATGATATATACTGAAACGACCATTATACTTGGAATGTTAGAATGTCAAAAACGTGCATCGTAATTTCCTATTTGGTATGAATGGTTTGTGTAAAAAGACGTCATCACCTATTTACAAGAATTATGTGTGATCCTTTTGCAAGAATTATTTGCAAACATGAGCTTTGATACTCATTTTTACCTTACTTGTTGGAAGACTGTGGTCTTTCTTCATTTTGAATCACAAGGAGCAACCCGTAACCGCTGTCGTTCTGCTTCTTTTGCAGGGATGCAGTCACATTTACGATTATCCACAAGCCTCTCTTGGAATTCTTTACATTTGCACATGGATCAATGCGAGCTGTAAGTTTTCATATTCAAATTGAAACATTTCATTGTACTATGATCGCTACGCTTGTTTTAATAACATCCTTTGAGTTAGAAACCGAGTGATTTTGAAGTGAATTTTTAATTTGTGTCGATCTCCGGTAACCCCAACTTTCAAGGTCAAATCCAGTCTTACGGTAGAGACCCTTTAAATCTCTTGATCGCACATTTTAGGTAAGAAATTTGTAACGGGATGCATTTTTATACTTAGATTTTTATCTCTTAATTTTTAGGACATGATAGAAGCATTGAGAGAACGTATTGTGCATATGTTGCATACATTAGAAGGATCAAAAGTTGCAATGAATTGCATTTGGCATGGAACAAAAAAGGTAACATGATACAGTATACTGTATACTTTAATATTTATTTTATTCATTTGATAATTGCTTCTTTTGAATCATAAAATTTCCTCGAATATCTTTCAACTTCGCAACACATCATGTAGAATATTTTCAGGAGCGTTTGGAAGATTCTCAGTTTGGAGAGACAATCAAGGAAGACTTATGAAAGGGACCTTTTGAATTTGAACAATTTTGTAAATGCCGTTATTATTTGGTTGTGATGTGTTCTCAACTCGTAATCTCTTTTTGTAACAGGATAGAAAGCTGATCATAAAGTCATTCAAAACATTTGTTCCAAAGATTTGCATGGTATGATATTAACCTTTTTTTATATATTTATCAAAATACCATGACTACCCCATGGCTTTCACATAAAGACGAGCACTTAAATTAAACCTAAATATACGATTGAATACAATTACTACTAAAATTACACCCAAACAATCTCTACTGATAATCACTGGAGTCAGTTTCACATTGGATGTCAGGCAATCGTAGACGATGCATCATCGCGATGATGCTGAGCAACAGGACCCCCACCAAGAGAGCAACAACAACAATTGCTGACGTCACTGCTCCCCGCCACGAGTCTCCGCCGCCGAAACATTTCGCCCATGCTAACCGGAAGTATTAACCTTTATTAACCTTCTTTCTTCTTCTTCCACCATGTTTTTGTTTCAAGCGATAAATAAAGGACCACTGGTCCTTTTTGACCTATTGTTCTGATGCCAATGGAGAAGCAGTTATCATCGAGACTCAGGCATTAACAAAATAAGAACAAAGAAAAGGATTTGATTTATATGACAGAAAACCTTGTCCGCATAACTAATACAGTACTGGCATTATAGACTGATTGCAAGTTCGTAGTTATTGCTATTGATAGGCTGATGGACGCTATAACCAGTTTGAGCAAAAAATATAATGTTGTTGCTGTTGTCATTGCTGTTGTTGTTGCGATAACTGGGACTATTTTGTGAGTCTACTGGCATTATATCATGATGTCAAATGTGTCCAATGTTTTTCTGTCAGTTGCTTTCCTGTCAATTTATGTAAAGCTTTTTGGCTCATCTATCTGGTCGCTTCTCGACTTTTCTTGGTATTACTAATCCAATACTATCGTTGTGTACTTATACCTTATGCATCCTGAATACAGGTGAGTAATTTTTGAATTTTCATTTTGAATCAATTCTCTTTCGATCTAACAGGAAGAATATGGACACATGGTTTTACTTGCATTGTTTGATGCTGTTGATGACACCGTTGCTATTAAGAAATCAATCATATCGGTAAGCCTTTGGAAGAATGAAACATCATTTCCCGTTCCTTTATTTTTTATCTCAAGATATTCAAAGTAAATTCTGTTAGAAGAACAAAGTGAGATCAGCACGGTTTGAAAATGGCAACAAATGTGACGGTAATGTATCTCAAGCAACCTTGTTTCGAAGGCGTTGAAAAATATTCCGTTTCCATAGTTTTAGAGTGTTCACATGAAGCTGTTTTCAAATTTTGCTGGTTATGGTTTTGCCGGCGAAATATGTGACGTTTTTGTGTGAATAGGAGGCCTATCTGTAACAATTTTATGCCGGTTTCAAATCACACCGGTATCGTGTGAATGCAGTCTGAGGGATATAGTGCCACTGCTTTCCTAGTCGATTTGGCTGATTGTAATTCAGTTATGTAAATTAGTTCATAGTTTGATTCATGTGTTAGTTTTGATAAGATGCAACAATGTCAAATTTTAAGGCCAAACAAAACTCATCATATATTCTAAACGGAGGCTATCATCATCTTAACTTCATTCCATTGTCTGCCAAATGGTTGAAAAATCTGTTGAAATCGATGTTGTTTATTTATTACCGAGTTAACTGTTACTATTCTTCAAACCTTTCGCAGGAAATTAATTCAAAACTGGAAGAATTGATCCAAAATCAATATGGCAGAAAAGTAATTCTATATTTGTTGAGTCCAAGAGGTAAACAATATTTCACACCTGCCTGTATCAGCGCACTGGAAAAGGGAGATGAAAATGCAACGAGGTTAATTCAGACATTTAATTTGTTTATTTCTATTGCTTCTTTCTTCAAGTGCCAGACACTTTCGAAACGCTTTAGTGTTTAATGCTGTGTTTTATTCGAGAATGATTTTTATCTCACGCAATTTTGAAATGGACCATATTTACTATTTGCAAGTATTCTCTACAGTATGATAAGAATCCTTGAGGCATATGAAAGACTGTATTTTCTAAACGAAAATTCACGGGTAGGAAAACATATTAATGTGCACAAGCCCTGTATTGTAGGTTGCAGAATTTCGTTTTTCAAATAAATGATACAACAATGAATTATAAAATCTTCATATTCATTTGTGAAATAGATAACTTTGTTGATTTTAGCAGAGAGGGTCCAATTTGCATGATTTACATTTCTCCTTTCAGTTCATTCTCAAAATCATTGCTTGGCTAATTTAGTTACAGATTTGTAGCTGGTTATATTTATGGCCGACCGTCAATCCCTTTGATACTCCCGTAACTTGTTACTTATTTCTTTGCATTTTTATTTCTTAAATTCTTCAACGAAATGAGAAGTAATTTCTTCTTCTGTTCGCAGCAAGAAAGATAACTTGACAAGACAGAAAGAACTTCGATCAGGAATTTTAGATGCGTTATTCAAACATCTTACAGAAAATGCAGAGTCATTGATCAAGGATAAAAGTGATTGTCAAATTCTCCTTGCTGCGGTGGAGCATTCTGGAGGTACATTGATATTAGATTCTCGAAAATTTCTTCGATTAGATTTTCATTTTATCTTATCTTTTATCATTTCATTTCATATTATTTCATTTTCATTCAATATATTTTATCTTTCAAAAAATTTTCGTTCCAAGTTAAGAATAGACCTTTTAGCTATTCTGAAAAGAATCAGAATCGAACGATACTTTGCTACATTTTGTAGAATTTTCGAATGTGCACAATAGTGATAGAAGTTCTAACGCCACTCGATCGAATGCCGCGTATAAAAATGTATAAAAATAATGCTCGATCTAGGCTCTTTTGTAGAATAGCTAAAAGGTCTATTAGTGTACAATTTTGACATCGATCTCACCCTCAGTCCGTAAGGCCTCGTTTAAGCACTTTAGGCGCTTGGCAAACGGTAGACCCGAGTTTTGCAAGACAACTGAAAATGTTTCCACCGCCAGTTATTTTGTTTGAAAGAGTTCTGACAACACAACATTGTCACGACACGACACGTACTCAGCACATGCAATCGATGATCGAGTCAGCTACTTTTAACGCCGTTGCTTTACTTTGACGTTGTTTTATTTCAGAGGCTGATAGCAGCGTAGAACTTATGAAAAGAATCTCGAAACTAGCATCGAAGCCACTTGACTCGGAAACAAACGAAGAGGTACTGTTTCATTTTTCATCTTGTCTCTGATTAAAGCTTATTACATGAGTGCTAAATTTGCCCCTTCACGCAACTCATATACGTTACAACAATCTAATGATTAGTTTCCGACAATATTGTCTTTGGCCAAGGATGCCTTTTTGTCTTTCGTCTAATTTGCCTAAAGTTCAACCGTAGTGGAAACAGTCAATGCATTTTCTTGTACAATATGCTAAGGAAAGGTATTACTACCTATCATACAAGTATCCTAGGCATTGAATAGAGAGAAGACTTGGAAACAAGATGAAGACGATTGATTAACGCTTGAAGGCTCCTTGGTGGGAGCCTATGCTAGTTGGGAAGACAATGCACGGAAGATTAGTTCAGAGAACTGAGCTTCTAGGAATGAATGAGTTAGAATAAGAGATAGTTCGAGTTTTTGGAGGTGAAACACAGTATTTGTGATGGACAAGGCTACGTCTGGTAGAACGACTTGCTCTCAGGCTCAAGCATGATGCTTTTGACTTCCTGAGAGCAGTTCCCATTATAGTAGCGGTAGAAGAGCGTTAAGGACGAGAGTTTGAATATTGATTGAATTCTTTTTAAAGTCATCAAAATGCGGGTAACTGATAGCCTTGCTTTATACTTTACTTATTATGCCAAAAATTATTGTTTATTTTAGGACCATGCGATAACGCATGCATGTGCCCATTGGGTTATCAAAAGGATTGTTCAACAAGACAAAGCAAGGAAAGAGCACGGTCAGTAAACATCTTTGTTTTTGTCCACCAAATGCCATTCCATTTTAAGGTTTATTGGAAGCTAGAAAGTGTTGTTTGGAGGGTCTGTTTCAACCAGCATGCTTCACGCGTATCATCTTTGGTTAGCCTTTCTTTTTTGCCAATATCTATGAACTCACTTTTCCCCTAATACTTGACTATTTTTCGTTTGCATTTTGTTTGCAATAACAGCAGTCCAAGATTTATCAATTTTTCTCCAAACGCTATGAGAAATGTATTTTCCCTCGATAAAATATTGCAAAATATGGAACATGCAAAAATGGAACATTATTTACACCTTTATAGATCAGGTGTGACAGGCCCTCAGAATTTCATTAGCCTGCTACTATTTGTTTAAGTACCGGTTGTTCCAAAAAGAAGTTTCCAGATTTGAGCCGTTATTTTAGTAAAAGTACGTGTTATTTAATAAAATTCAAACAAGAATCTATTATGCCATGCCTTAGATCTGAGCATTTGTTTCCCCCTTCGCATATTGATTTCCTAGCAATAATTTCCTGAAAAATCTAAAACTTGCACATATCACGAAAGAGTCAAAAACAGTTTATCAGTGAGATTGTTACACCTTCAGCTCAAAACACACATACATCATGCTTTTTTCACAAATTCCAACAATTACGGAGCTTGAACTCCATAAGAGACCCATGAACAATAACATTTGTCTGTTTCGTTCGTAAAGAGCACGATTTTGCATCTTGTTTTGTTTAAAGAAAACTATGCTTCCTAAGACAGGTTCCTGTGGTCCGCAATTTGTATATTGCCGAGTTTGAATACCAGTCTATTAAGTGCTCTGCACGCCTACGATGTAAACGTGGCAAGGGTAGAACATATTTTTATCGCTAGATTTGTCTCCTTTTTAAGGGTTTCTCGAGCTAAATATTTTCAGAAAATCCATATTTTGAGGTCTTTTAGTCAGTGAATGAAATTGGCAAAATTATATGGATCCAAGTTAGCCCTTAAAGGCTAATTTCCAGTCAGTGAAATTTTCCGAGCGGGCGGAATTTTAGACAATAAAAGGTCGCTCAACCGTAACTTTCTATTCAATGTCAGAGCGACATTTTCTCTCGAATACAATAGAAATTCCGCCCGCTCGGAAAATTCCATTGACTGGAAATCAGCCTTTAAGCGAATAACCTGAGGTAAAAGATGAGATCTTACAGATTTATAAATAGCCTATTGTATTTGATAATCCAGCGAGTGGCGGAAGAAAGCAAAGCTAAAGAAAACAATGGAGGTATTAGGTGTTTCTTTGTCCTATTTATAGACAAGCGCTATATATCTCAGGTCATTCACTTTAAGCAAGAGATTGCCGTTTAAATCGCTCGAAACGCGACAATGGTTGTTTTGCTGGAGCTGTTCAAACAGGGAAACGTTTTTTGGGACATCCGGTATTTTCTCAAATGATGATCATCATGATGATATTTATTCACAAATATGTTCTCATTTTCATTGCAGATGAAGAAAATCTATTCTGCAAAATCTTGCTTGATATTGTACCAGAAGGCAGCCTTGGAGACTGGGTCCAATACAACAGAGGGGCATTTGTAGTTGCTAGGTGATGAATTATTGATATTTCTTATCTATGTTATCTAAGAAGGCAATAGAGCTTATTCTACAAAAGAGCTTGGATCGAGCGACATTTTCATACATTCGTATACGGGAGGTTCGACTCAGTGGCGTTAGAGCTTCTATCAATTTTGTGCACATTCGAAAATTCTTCAAAATATATGGAAATGTTGTTCAATACGGGTTCTTTTTTGGAATAGGTAAAAGGTCTATTTAAACACGAATGGGCCTTGACGAACGAGTGGACTAGTGCAGTGTTTCTTTTGGACAATGCCTGTTTCTAGATTGTTATGAACAATAATTAGTAGGCTTCTGAAGCTCCAAAACTTCTTTCGATGTTTCAAAAACTTCTCTTATTTGTTGGTTAAGTTCTGGTACATTATAGATATTCATGTTCGAAACTTTTAAGATCGAAATATTGTTACAACTAATCGCTGAAACCGTTGTCTTCAAACCGACACTACTCAGACAAAATATTTTCATTCACGAGAAATAAAATCGTTTGTTTTATGCATTTATCCTGAAACTGTTTGAACCTTTGTTTGGTCTAGTATAGGCCTTGCGCACATTAACATGACAAGAATTCTGAAGAGTTCTTGAGAAGTTTTAAGAAATCTTTACGTTATCATAAGAATCTTGAGCCATATAAAAGACTGTTAATTTTTCTGAACGTATTCTTGAAAATTCTTAGGAAGGGAAACCATGTTAATGTGCACAATGCCTACAGTATACAGGGTGTCCCAAAAAAATTATGCCCCGTTTGCCTGAAGATTGCAACAAAACGGCAAAAGATTCGCGAAACTTTTTGCATGATGTTGCTCTGCAGATATTCAATTAAAGTTTGCTACCATCCCCGTCAAAATCCGTTGAAAAATGATGGAACTTTGACCTTCAGGAGACCAAATTTGCCTGATGACTGAAAACACCAGTCGGCCATCTTGTCTTACTATTTTGCAGTTTTAAATATCTTCATGGATGAAATGAAACAGCAGCCTCTGATGTCATAGCTCTCATGAGAATTCCGATAATCATCTGGAGAGTTCAATTATTTCTCACCTCACAGAAACTAGTTTTACCTCACATAATTATATTTTTCACTGCAAACTGTAGTAAGACAAATGGCCGACTGCTGGTTTCAGTCATCAGGCAAATTTGATCTTTTGAAGGTCATAGCTCCATCATTTTTCAACGCATTTTTACGGGGATAGCAGGAAACTTTATTTGAACATCTGGGGAGCAACATCATATAAAAGTTTGGCAAGAATCTTTTGCCGTTTTTTCGCAATCTTTAGGCAAACGGGCACAATTTTTTTCGGACACCCTGTATATAACAGTAACGTTAATGTGATTCCTTATTTCTTTTCGCAGTTTGTTAGAGTCTGGCCTTGAAGATATTCAAAATCGCGTGAAGAGTGATCTGGAATATTTGTCTGATAAACTGAAGCCTGGACAAACAAAAGGAATGGACGTTGTAATTAAATTGTTAGGTAGTTCTTGAATGTCGAACCTAGCCAAGATCAGATCAGTTTAATTTCCTAGGCAACTGGAAATGGTAAAGATTTTATAAAGAGATACATTTCGCCAGAGCACAAGCAAGGTTTTTGCTACACAGTGGACACAGCGGGAATCGAGCTTTAGCTATTCTAGAGAAGAATCTGAATCGAACGATATTTTGATACATCTTGTCGAATTTTCGAATGTGCACAATAATGATAGAACCTCTAATGCCATGCAATCGAACCTCTGGTATTAAAAATGAATACAAATTATTGCTCGATTCAGGCTCTTTTGTAGAATAGCTAAAAGGCCTTTTGATGTTAACAAACTTACAAGCTTGGTAGCAGGGGTGTAATGTCCTTCCATAAAAATATCAATTTTCCCCCATGCTTCACTTCGAGGGGTATATTATTCTTTCGAAAAAGCGTCCCAGATTTTGAAACAATGGAGGTTTAGGGATTTTTCTACAAGCCAAATGTATTTTGCTGAAGGCATACTACATTTTTGTGGTAAAACATGCCGCTCCCTTGACTTGCTTCTTTCGCATTAGACGTTCTAAAATATCTTCCGACAGCAATAAAGTTATTGCGAACAGTTCGAAATTTAAATGTCTTCCCCAAATTTCCCCGAATTTGGAACAATATATTTACCCCTTGGTTGGTAGACCATGATATGAACCCAAGAACGCTGGAGTCGTCAAGTGTAAATTTTCAAATTCTTAACCCTTGTGCTACAAATAAGAGCAATATTTGACGTTGTTATGACTTATAGCATGGAGCATTGCGGACACCTTTATTTTGTAGGAAATTTTATTCGATACTACTACCTTAAGTCCTCTGCGGAGGAGCATTGCTCGCGAAGCGAGCTACACGCTCGCTCGCTCCTTCGGAGAGGTAGCTCGCTTCGCGAGCAATGCTCCTCCGCAGAGGACTTAAGGTAGTAGTATCGAATAAAATTTCCTACAAAATTTCCTACAAAATAAAGGTGTCCGCAATGCTCCATGCTTATAGGGGACTCATACCTACATCAAATATTTGACTAAACTGACGCTTGTAAGAAGAAAACGTTTTATCAATTATGTGATATTTTATGTTGAATATTGTTACTATATTGAACACTCGATACCAATCATTGTTTTATTTAAAGATTGTTTACTTATGAACGGCCGATTCTGATCATGGAGGTAAGCTTCTGTCTGTAAACTTTAGGGGGAAAATTGAGCGCGTTCGCAAGTAGCCGGTTTTAGTGACAATGTAAGCCCATAGCTAGCCTACGTGTAGACCGATTATCCAACTGGAGAAAGGGTCTACGAATTAATGAGCGAAAGCTTGCTACTCCAGTTCCAGATTTCTAGAAATTGATTTATGCAGCCTTTGTTTAGACTCATTTCACACATTATTTGAATAGAGGATTAACACAATTAATTGGGCAGCCGTAGCAAGCTTTATCTCTCTATTTCGTAGACCCTTCATTATTTAGGATAATAATGGGTCCACTCGTAGGCTAGCCCATAGCCTACTTCTTGATGAAAAATAAATTCCTTCAAAACACCCGATTTCGTCAAAAAAGGTAAACCTGCAGCTTTACTTCTTGATGAACAATAAGTTCTTTCAAAAAACATCCCATTTTTGCGAAAAAGCTAACTTAAAAGTCTTACTTTTTGGGCAAAAACGAGCACTTTCAGGAACAGGCGATTTTAGCAAAAAAATGTAAGCCTATAGCCCTACTTTCTGGTGAAAAATGGGTACTTTGGAAAACAGCCGAATTTGGCGAAATTGCTAAGCCTATGGCCTTGCCTTTTGATGAGAAATAAGCATTTTCAAAAACAGGTGACTTTGGCGAAAAAGCTAAGCCGATAGCTTTATAATTTGGACAAACATGAGTTCATTAAAAATCAGCCAATTCTTGCGCCACAACTGCGGATATATAAAAGTAACTAGTTCAACGGTTAACTATAGCGCGTTTCAAATCACATCTCTGAGCAAGAACTGAGAAAGGACAGACAGCAAAGATTGGTATCTAAACGAAAAAAAAACAGACGTCAAAGATTAAGTACAACAACCAACTTTGATTTAAAAGATTAAAAGGCGTATACTGTCCAATCTAACGCGTCAAGATAGAAATACTAACGAGTATTAGATGTTCAATAACTTGGTAACGAAAGGCAAAAAGGCCTGGATTTTTGCAAAACAAATTTTCCGCTGGCAGAAAACTGGAGCTGAGTTAAAGGCAATTGCGGTTTTGTTCTCAATGAGGGCTGAATCTGAAGCTCCATCGAAGCTGAAGGTGAAGTTGCATTTTTCAGCGCCAAGCGCTGGGATCGCAGAAATAGAGCAGACCTAATCGAGTCCGCGGCCCCTTGTCACGACGCTCAAGTGGTGGGGTCCTACCGGGTATCGAACCCACTCCACCTGACTGTTCTGGCTGCAAAGTCAGAGGATTACACCACTGCGCCACAACACTTTCAAGCTCAGCTTTTGTTGACATCTTTATCTCGACAAAACATCCATTATTCACGTAAACATTGAAAACTGGGACCAAATACCAAACTGCGCTGCAATAGAACTTTTACTGAGCCTTTATTAAGAATGATCTGAAAATTGGCATTGCTTTATTGGCATTTTCCTACAACAGGTCATCTATTTGTTTTAGTCACCCATTGCTCATCATCGTTAGCTAAATGCCCAGATTCTTCACTATTCTTTACTGCGTTGTTTCGAGGACAAAACTCGTATTACTAATGAACTGAAATGAACTCAACATTGTGAAGGCGCGGTGCTGTATACTGAATTTTTCGTCTGCAATCGTATTGTGACTCTAGACAACATGGTTCCACCTGGGGGAAGGGCCCCAAGGGTTCAAATGAATTTTAAAACACAACCACACATATGAACACTTTTCGATTTAGTGTTTTGGGTATTTGCTTCTCGTAGGGTTTCAATAAACCTTTGGGTATTTGCTTCTCGTAGGGTTTCAATAAACCTTCTTGCTACTCTTCCAAAGAACCTGAATCGAGCGATATTTTNATTTGGAACAATATATTTACCCCTTGGTTGGTAGACCATGATATGAACCCAAGAACGCTGGAGTCGTCAAGTGTAAATTTTCAAATTCTCAACCCTTGTGCTACAAATAAGAGCAATATTTGACGTTGTTATGACTTAACAGGGGACTCATACCTACATCAAATATTTGACTAAACTGACGCTTGTAAGAAGAAAACGTCTTATCAATCATGTGATATTTTATGTTGAATATTGTTACTATATTGAACACTCGATACCAATCATTGTTTTATTTAAAGATTGTTTACTTATGAACGGCCAATTCTGATCATGGAGGTAAGCTTCTGTCTGTAAACTTTAGGGGGAAAATTGAGCGCGTTCGCAAGTAGCCGGTTTTAGTGACAATGTAAGCCCATTAGCTAGCCTACGTGTAGACCGATTATCCAACTGGAGAAAGGGTCTACGAATTAATGAGCGAAAGCTTGCTACTCCAGTTCCAGATTTCTAGAAATTGATTTATGCAGCCTTTGTTTAGACTCATTTCACACATTATTTGAATAGAGGATTAACACAATTAATTGGGCAGCCGTAGCAAGCTTTATCTCTCTATTTCGTAGACCCTTCATTATTTAGGATAATAATGGGTCCACTCGTAGGCTAGCCCATAGCCTACTTCTTGATGAAAAATAAATTCCTTCAAAACACCCGATTTCGTCAAAAAAGGTAAACCTGCAGCTTTACTTCTTGATGAACAATAAGTTCTTTCAAAAAACATCCCATTTTTGCGAAAAAGCTAACTTAAAAGTCTTACTTTTTGGGCAAAAACGAGCACTTTCAGGAACAGGCGATTTTAGCAAAAAAATGTAAGCCTATAGCCCTACTTTCTGGTGAAAAATGGGTACTTTGGAAAACAGCCGAATTTGGCGAAATTGCTAAGCCTATGGCCTTGCCTTTTGATGAGAAATAAGCATTTTCAAAAACAGGTGACTTTGGCGAAAAAGCTAAGCCGATAGCTTTATAATTTGGACAAACATGAGTTCATTAAAAATCAGCCAATTCTTGCGCCACAACTGCGGATATATAAAAGTAACTAGTTCAACGGTTAACTATAGCGCGTTTCAAATCACATCTCTGAGCAAGAACTGAGAAAGGACAGACAGCAAAGATTGGTATCTAAACGAAAAAAAAACAGACGTCAAAGATTAAGTACAACAACCAACTTTGATTTAAAAGATTAAAAGGCGTATACTGTCCAATCTAACGCGTCAAGATAGAAATACTAACGAGTATTAGATGTTCAATAACTTGGTAACGAAAGGCAAAAAGGCCTGGATTTTTGCAAAACAAATTTTCCGCTGGCAGAAAACTGGAGCTGAGTTAAAGGCAATTGCGGTTTTGTTCTCAATGAGGGCTGAATCTGAAGCTCCATCGAAGCTGAAGGTGAAGTTGCATTTTTCAGCGCCAAGCGCTGGGATCGCAGAAATAGAGCAGACCTAATCGAGTCCGCGGCCCCTTGTCACGACGCCCAAGTGGTGGGGTCCTACCGGGTATCGAACCCACTCCACCTGACTGTTCTGGCTGCAAAGTCAGAGGATTACACCACTGCGCCACAACACTTTCAAGCTCAGCTTTTGTTGACATCTTTATCTCGACAAAACATCCATTATTCACGTAAACATTGAAAACTGGGACCAAATACCAAACTGCGCTGCAATAGAACTTTTACTGAGCCTTTATTAAGAATGATCTGAAAATTGGCATTGCTTTATTGGCATTTTCCTACAACAGGTCATCTATTTGTTTTAGTCACCCATTGCTCATCATCGTTAGCTAAATGCCCAGATTCTTCACTATTCTTTACTGCGTTGTTTCGAGGACAAAACTCGTATTACTAATGAACTGAAATGAACTCAACATTGTGAAGGCGCGGTGCTGTATACTGAATTTTTCGTCTGCAATCGTATTGTGACTCTAGACAACATGGTTCCACCTGGGGGAAGGGCCCCAAGGGTTCAAATGAATTTTAAAACACAACCACACATATGAACACTTTTCGATTTAGTGTTTTGGGTATTTGCTTCTCGTAGGGTTTCAATAAACCTTTGGGTATTTGCTTCTCGTAGGGTTTCAATAAACCTTCTTGCTACTCTTCCAAAGAACCTGAATCGAGCGATATTTTGGATAAATTTTGTAGAATTTTCGAATGTGCACAACAGTGATGGGCGCTCTAACGCCACACAATCGAACTTCTCGTATAAATATATCGCTAGATCCACGCTCCTTTGTAGAACAGCTAATCTATCTTAATCTTCAATACATAAGCCACAAGTAACGGGGAAAAATTAGTATAAAGTAACGAGTACCTCTCTTTTTCTTTAGTGTTTGCCAAATTTGCCAATTTTCTTG
>REGL01000152.1:258541-278234 GCA_004194395.1 Aurelia aurita complex sp. Pacific
CTTAAAATTTTGTGACGTATGTGGACAACAATGGATGACAACTTCCGATGACGTCAATCCTGAACGCAGTAAACATGCGTCTGTTTTCTAGGAATGTCATTGGCTGAAACCATGAAATGTTCACTGTATGTTTAGTTATGCGCGCCATGTCAACGTTCGTTCATCGAGCCTACGAGCCTATTTTAAAGATTTGCTGCTGCTGCGCAGCGCAAATCAATAATAAAAAGAAAAAGTTTCTTCTTTCTCTCTTTCCCTTACCCAATTTCCCTTTCCTTAATGTTGAAGCTCTGGTAGCCACCGTAAGTACCATGGATTCTGCACTCCACACAGCAGAAGTTTAGCGGCTCAGGCTAACGATAATTTAGATTTCCAATGTTTAAACAAATTTGTTCTGAGTAGTATCATCTGTAATTTGGAAACAAATGATCTTATTTCAAGATTTGTAATAACCACAAGGATTGGAGTTCAGTTTTAAATATTCAAGATTTAGTGCCTTTATATGTTTCAAAACACGAAGAAAAGCTGCGGATATGCCTTTTGCGGTTATCTTGCAGCCTCTTTTGAAAGTTCTGAAAGCAAAATACCTTATTTTTCTTTTTGTATTTTCATAAGGACCATAAGAACCTGCTTGTTCTTGTTGGCCAATTTTCTTGCTGACTTGTAACTTCTATAACTGTTGCATGCTCACGTTCAGTATGTCCAGTTCAGTATCCATGATGATCCAAGTTAAAGCATATGGGGAGATATTGCTAAGTAATTGTCTTCAAACCCCATAAGTCCAACTCCGACCTAACTGTCCCGTCGCGTCGTCGACCAGTTGATCTTTGTAACACTCCTTGCTCTTTGTTCCCCAGCATGATTTCGAGTTAAGAAGCCTAAAAATGTTCAACTCCATATGTTCCTCCATAGGAACGCGAAATTTCCACAAAATTGATGAAGAATGTACCCAGTTTCTGCATCCTACTGCAATAGATGCCCAGTTTGGCCATATAACAATGATTTTCACTGAAACTTTCTCGCTCCTCTACATTCTAGATTCTTGCGATTGCGAAGTTTGTTAATGCAAAGGATGAAAAAAGAACAGCAGCTCAGACAAAATAGAGGAGAAATACTTGCCTTGCAACAAATATTCAATGTATTTATCTTCAATGTGCTACAGCTAATTCTAAAACTACGTTTTATGTGCAATTTTCGATTTAAAGTCATCAATTTGTTCTCTAAAATGAAACTAATGTATACCAAAACTAAAGTATTATTCAGAATATACAGACATAACGCTTCGAAAAAATAACAGAAATTTACGATCAAGCTCAGTACCACTAATTGCACCTTCATTGCACTCAAAAACCCTAAGCAATAACGCAGCTGAGATCTGCAACAAGCTACCAAATATGATAAGGAATGCCAAGACAAGAGCTGAATTTTCTTCAAAGTCCAAAGAATATTTATTCGCTGAAGCAAAAAAGAGGCTGTCAATTTGAAACTTAAGAGAACAATTTATCTTTTAATTTGAATTCATTTTTATTAAATTTGAAACATTTTAACCCACACACTTTTAAATGTCATATAATTGGTTTCCTGTACTGTCTTTTAGATTAGCCACGTTTACATGTTAAATTTCAAATCTTGTAAAGCATTATTAGCGACCAGGTGAAGAGCCACTTTGTGGATATACTGGTCTTGATCCGTTATTATTATTTTTACTATTATTAGGATGATTGCAGAGAGTCATCGAATTGTTCACAGATTCGGATGCAGTTGACTGTATTTTTACGTTTAGAGGGGGCCAAGCCTCAACCATATCTTCCTCCTTATTAATAACTGATTTCAAACGACAGAATGATTGTGATTTGAAATGTATCTAGTTGATTTTAACATATTTATCCTTTTGTGACTACGACTTCGTTACAGCCAAATCAATCCTTGTAACAAACGTTGCTTCTCTTAAATCTTTGAGAGTTGCAGGCAGCTGGCTTTGGTCCCTTGTAATTATCGCAAACATATTCTAGCATTCCTGTTTGGACATCACTTTGGATAGCTTCTGTGTGTACCTATGATAATAAGGAACGGATGTCAAAATCGGGATAAAAGAGAAAACTTTCATAAGAATTCCGTACGCTAATAAACTACAATAGGCTAGGTAAATAAATTTTCGATCAATAATGAATTGTCAATAACTTTTAAATACAAAGATGTGCAGAAATAACGGATGCGCCAAAAAATTGAAGACTTTGAAAATCGTAGTACTACCGGGTGTCTTAAAAAGTACCCACTTTTGACTGGAGATAGGAACAAAGCGACAAAATGTTAGGACTTAGCGTGTCCCCCGGTAAATTCGTTGATCTTTGGCAGTACGATTGCGCGAAGACAAAATTTAGAGTGCACCTGAAACCAGAGGTTTCGAAAAAAGGGCCTAGCTATCATGGTTATTTTCCAAAGCACCTGCATGCAACCTTCAATTTTCAGTTTTCTATTTTGAAAAGAATTGTGGACGCATAGCCACGACCCTAATTGACCAAATACGATAATAACGTGGTATGAATTGTAAACTTGTGCCACATCTCCAAAATAAGCGTGCATGTGCTCCTTTTCCTCTTCTTTGATAAGAATAACGTTTGTAATGGAATGCAATGCAAGGATCGATTCATCAAAAGAAAAGTAATATCAAGAACATTTGAAGCATCTCAAAGTATAATTCTTTCAAAAGTAAAACCTAAAAATTGGAGTTGAAAATTCCTTTGCAAACTGCCCGGGGATATTTGATCATATGGCTAGGCCCTCTCCAATCTCTCATACAGAATAATACACCAGGCAAGTAATCTCTCTTGAGAGTTGTAGGAAATGAGTTTCGAAATGAACACAAAGTTTTTCGATCCCAGGGCAATAAATATGCAGACAACATTAAAAGTTGTTTTACGATTTGATCGTGTGTTTCAGGATGTTTTCAAGGCATTTTGCTAACAAAGGCGAATTTACCTATTTTTTCAGCACTCATAAAACTACGAGAATAACAAAACATTCCTGAAGACTTTCGGCTATCAGATAGAAATTAATAAATTATTCAATTCCTATCAACACAGTCCTCTAGGTGCCACGTATATTCAAATGCTTGAACCTTTTTCGGCGCACCCAGTATTTTATCGCCTGTGGGAAGAGAAGAAAAGCTGTTTCTAAACTCTTAGGAATGGTGCCTTTGACGACAACTTCTTCTTGTCCACAAGAAACAGGTGCTCTGCTTCCCTCTGCTTATAGACCTTGCGACCGTTGCTCATTCCTAAACATGTTAGTGTATCTTTTACATTTTACTGAGATCCAACTCAATAAGGTTTTTGCTTGGAAGGGCCATATAATTCGCATGTAAGTTTTCGGATGATATTCGTTTTTTTATAAGAAACTTGGATCAGCACTTAGTACTAAAAGTTTCTTAATTTCGCAAGAAAATTTCAGTTTTTAGTAGTAAAAGTTTCTTAATATAGTTTCTTATTTTTTGGGGTCTAAAACTTGCGTTATGGCTCGAAGTTGAGTCTTCTTATCGACAAAGGGCTTGCATTTTGCATTAAAATTGTCACCACGAATAAGCAATGCACATCAAGGCAAAAAGTTACCAATTTTTTTGCAGTAAAAACTTGATATTTACAAACGCAATGCCGTGCGAACCGTAATCTACCGACTCTTATTCTAGAAATAAAATTTTAGAGTTTCTTAATTGTTCTTGAACGTAGTACCAGAGTTTCTTAAAATTTTGGTCATCGTAGTACTAGTTTCTTATAAACCCAGGACCGTCGAGAGGGGGGGTTGGAGGGGGTAAAAGGTCCGGGGCCCGGGCCTCGAAGGGGCCCGTAAAAATATCGTTCGACAAAAATTAGTTATTGCTGTAAAATCTCTTTATAGCAACTTTTATGGCAATCTAGCTACCTGCCTTAAAACATAGACATAAGAAAATAGTTTTCTTATGTGGCTATGTTCAAAAATTGTTGTGTCTGTACCTTACGAGGTGACTTCGGCAAAGTCACCTCGTAAGAGCGAATCTTTTCATTGTTTACAGTAAATACCGCTTCCTTAATAACATTTTCATGGAATATCTAAACAATTTTTTCTAAAAGTAACAGTAACAGTAACAGTAACTCTTATGGCAATCTAGCTACCTGCCTTAAAACATAGACATAAGAAAATAGTTTTCTTATGTGGCTATGTTTAAAAGTTGTTGTGTCCGTACCTTACGAAGTGACTTCGGCAAAGTCACCTCGTAAGAGCGAATCTTTTCATTGTTTACAGTAAATACCGCTTCCTTAATAACATTTTCATGGAATATCTAAACAATTTTTTCTAAAGTAGCTGGCGTTTCCCTCATTCTCCGAGAGTCTGAAGGGCGTGGTCCCAT
Organism: Aurelia aurita complex sp. Pacific; assembly: GCA_004194395.1. Classification (NCBI taxonomy): domain Eukaryota; kingdom Metazoa; phylum Cnidaria; class Scyphozoa; order Semaeostomeae; family Ulmaridae; genus Aurelia; species Aurelia aurita complex sp. Pacific. Next base: position 262,923 of record REGL01000152.1, read on the forward strand.
AAAATTTTCTTCGGGGGCCCCGATCCTAACAATCGGTCCAGGGCCCGAGCTGGCTCTCGACGGCCCTGTATAAACCAGTTTCTTATAAAAAACGTGTACTTCTATTTGTAAAGTTACTTACTCCATTGACGACTATCCATGGCACATATCGATGAGCTGGTTTTAAAGCTTGAGTTTTCAATGCCATCTGAAAGGAAGCAAAAGACTGAAAATTAGAATCCATCAAATTTGACACCAAATATCCTATAAACAAAGGGGAAAAAATCCCAATATTTACTTCTCACATGAGTACTTTTTTCGATTTCGTACAGTGTCTACAAATTTTTCAGGCATTCTGGATGGCGTAGAATTTCTTCGTGCATTCTGAATGTGTTGTGCCGCAGTGGTGTAGTCCTCCGACTTTGAAGACAGAACGATCAAGAGGACAGGGTTCGATCCCAGGTAGAGCCCCACCACTTCAGCGGACTCGATACACTCTTTTTTATAAAAATACTATAAATTTTGTTCAGCCTCAATATTCTCAAGAAATTTTCGTTTTGAGGCTGAACATATTCTTAAATTATTCTTATTTTTTCAAATCTGATATGGTTTCAGGGGAACATGGTTTAAAGAACTGTCATGTCATTACGAGGAAATGGTCGAACGAAAGGAAAATTTAAGCAATTATAACAATACGAATGTTCTTAACAATCATAAAGTTTTAAACATTCTTTTTGAAAAAAATGAGATACATCAGTCATGCGATTCTCCGTTATGAACATCGCAAAACAGGCAACTGCTGAAAAGTGAGACACAAACATGCGAGCTGAGGCTGAGCAATATTCTTGTAATATTCTTAAAATTTGGATGATTCTGAGCCTGAATATTCTTATAAACAATATTCTTCTAAAAAAAAAAAAGTATAAGGTCTTCTCTACTTCTGCGATCTTACTAAGATCCCAGCGCTTTGCCGTGCAAATTTAAGCACTTGTGAAGATGTGTTGAGAAAATAAATTGAGAAAGATTGAGAGAGATCTGGAGAGAGACATGAAGATATAATTATGTGATTCGGTGAGGCTTGGGTGAGGGAGAGCAGAGAGAAAGGAAAGATGATAAGCGGAATAGCTTGTGGAGAATGAAGTTATAAGTTACGTTGTTGGGAATACAAGAGACACATATGAGAAAAGGAACGAAATTAACTTGTTTTATTGCGCTTCGTTACACACTCGTGAGTCATGAAACTTTTAAAGCTATTTTCTCTGGGATTGAAAAATAAGACACCTTACCTGATGTTCTAATTGATTTCCTTCCGTTCCTTCGACACATTGACCGATTGCAGTATAATCGATGCCAAGTTGTTTTGCACACTACAACGATCAAAAACAGTCATTAACGACTCCGTTTGATAGAAATGGAGGGAAGAAACTTCAAACTAATACCAAGTCCTACACGTATTTTTCCATAAGGAACTAAGAATTTTGCTCTGTAAAGTTTCTCAAAATTATCAGATTTTCAGTACTCAGAGTTTCTTACGAGTTTCTTAGAGGTTCAAATACAATCTTCATGTTTGCTACGTATGCCCTCGTGAATATTTCAATACTATATTTTTTCAAGCATTTCCAATGTTTAGACATTGCTCAAGTACCTTTTGAGTAATATGTTACAGAAAACGAGTGAAGACACAGTAAAATATGTTAAGGACTTTCTAGACTATATCAATCAAAATAAATAAATTCTTAACCTATATTTTTCCAGTACTGAAGTTTCTTAATTTTTTGGCGAAATGAGAGTTGAGTTTCTTATGGGCAGTTTCTTATAAAAAAATACGTGTATCTCGATAATTTGCAAGCTGACAAAAATGCAATATCCTTTGCTTTCCGAGAGGGGTGAGAGTCCTTGGGAAATAAGAAACAATATTTACTCATGGGTATCTAACACAGTACGTACCTTAAACATAAAAATATGCACTCCGATAATCAATTGGACATTCTAAAAACTTTCAATGCTTGAAAGTCTTTCCTTGTTTGCTAAAAAACTTGCACATTACATGGCAATAGCAAACTGTCAAAAAGCAATCTCCCAAGGGCACTGTCCACTAGACTCAAGCCACTCGTCCCAATGTTTTCACTCCATTCCATTTTTAAAGACTGCAGCGGAAATATGTTATCATAAAAATGTTGTTGTTGCTGTGACGTTGTATTAAGTCTAAGTGTCCACTTAATGAAGTCAAAATCAAGTTTCAATAGGGGCAACGCTCCTCCACAGCAACTCTTTAAGGAGACAACAATGTTTTCTGTGCAAACCAAGGGGTGGGTACTGTCGTCAGAACTTTGTGTCATAATTTTCCAAAGATGTGGATGATAAAAAGTATAAAACTGATCAAACTTATGAAATGTATCTATCTATGGTTGAAAGTGGAAAACATACTGTCATGGCATTTGTTGTACTTGGTCCCCTATGTTCAAGGCAGTAGATAAATGGTGCCCATGCTGAGATTTTACCAAGGTGATGAATAGCACAAGTCTGAAAGATACAAGTGAACAATTGTAGATCGAGTACAGTTTACTGTAAAGCCTCCATTAAGCCCCCAAGGCAGGGGTGGCGCCAGGAATCTCCGACAGAGGGGCTGGAGCTTCCAACAGGGGGCTAAAACGGCTAGAAAATGCAGTTTTATACGTCATTTTGCCAAATTTCCTCCGACAAGAACCCCAAGAACCCAAAATGTCCTCCGACGGGGGGGGGGCTAGATGCTTCCGATGAGGGGCTGTAGCCCCCCTAGCCCTCCCCTGGTGCCACCCCTGCCCCAAGGGGGGCTTGTTTAATTTCAGATACTCCAGAAGGGGGCTTAAATGAGGGCTTATTAGAGAGGGGTGCTTATTCATTCACAGTGTCAAATGACAAGGATATAAATGATTTTTTTTTTAGTTCTTACCCAATATTTTGTGGAATCAAGAGACAATTTTACAAGCCAAACACACAAATCTGATGCAGTTCTTATCACAAACCAATATCAAAATTAAAATCCATAACTTTTTCAGTTAAATAAATGGAAAATCTTTGGTAAACATTTGGCATTTCACATGGGGCTTAATTCAGAGGGGGGCTTATTCAAAATGCAGGGTTACAAGGGGGCTTAATAGAGAGGGGCTTAATAGAGCAATTACAGTATGTCACCATTTTTTTTCCTATAGGGTGTTTGATGCCAAAAATTATCCAACTTGTACAAATTATCCAACTTATAAAATGGAATTTAATTATGGAAAAAACTGCACAATAGCATACCTCTATCAAATTTCCAACACATTCACCAGCTCCATGTTGACAGTAATAAACCCATTTGCCACCTTGCTTGTATTCCTACAAAAAATTATTTTCATCACACAATGTGAAATATTTTGGCAACCTGCAAACAGTGCTATCACATATGAAGATGATGCTATTCACAGAACTGAAGGAGTGTTGCTAACGTGTTTGCCCAGGAGTCTGGAGCCCAGGAGGCAAGAGCCCTCAAAGCCCAGGAGCCCAAGAGCCTAGAGCCCAGAAGTCTTGAGCCCTTAGAGCCCAGGAGCCTAAGAGCCCAGGAGCCTAACACCCATAGAGGCCAAAGGGCTCTAGCAGCCCAGAGGCAAGTTGCCTTTCCAACCGCTCAAGATAAGCCATTACGAGAAGTAGGCCAAATTTTTTCATTGCATCCTCAGGACAGATTTGAAACAACACTTACGGGTCAGAAAACCAAGAAAAATAAGAAATTAGGCAAGATTCTGATGGGCCTAAATTGGCCTAAGCGGACGAAAATAAGAAACTTCCTTCAGAGCATTCAATATGAAATTGTTTGCGTTTCTCATTCTGTTGGAAATTACAGAATGAAAAACACGAGCATTCATGTTGAGAGCTGTGGGACAAGTTTCTTATTTTCGTTTATTTGGGCCTATCAGAATCTTCCGTCTTTTCTCGTAGCAGTAACGTCTTCAATAGGTAAAGAAAGGTCAATTTAAGGGAAATTGTACCTCCCCAACCCTTTTACATCGGGGAAATGGTTCTGGTGTTGCGAAATTTGTCTGTCTTGGAATTTTACAAAATGTTCAAAGTGAGGTACCGAGCCCCAAAGTGCTTCATAAGGTTCCCTGACAAGTGATCTTTACTAGATTGATCCCAATTTGGAAATGGGTTCGGAGAAACCACCAAGCACCCAACGCAAAGCCCACTCGAGTGAAAATTTCTCAAAATCAAAACGTTGATCACCATTTAAGATGTCAAAACGACCCCAATATTTTAAAACCCTTTGTACACCTCTAACTTGATTGAAGATTACCCGACGAAAATGTTTATTAAGGGAGGAGTTTTGTATTCGAATCAATGGGAAACACGAGGCTGGACAGCCCCCCCCCCCAAAGTGGGTGTCTCCCCTATAAGCCACTGTCAGACGAACTTGAAACCCCAAAGGAGCGAAAGGGAAAGTTTCTTTTAGCTATTGGGAGCACCCACCTTGAGAATTGAAATCTGACTGCCTGTTTCCCTGTAAGAAATATTACAACTTCCCACAACGGCTCCAAGCCTCTAAAATCTTAAGGCTCCTAGGCTCTCCAGGCTCCTGGGCTCAAGGCTCCTGGGTTCTTAGGCTCCTGGGCTCTAAGGGCTCCTGGGCTCAAGGCTCCTAGGCTCTTGGGGCTCCAGGCTCCAGGCTCCTGGGCTCCTCCATTAGAATACTCGAACTGAAGCATCTCTTGGAGAAAACATTTGAAATTCAACACCATTGCTCAGAAAAAGTACTGAAATGCAACAGACATGGGGATGCAGAGCACAATGAAATTTCATTTTTATACTTTCAGAGAAATGTGCACATCAAAGATTGTATATCACAAAAGAACAAGAAATTAAAAATCAGGTCTTTGGGCAATGGGGAGCCGGCAATTCTTGTTTTGTTCTTTGTTCTACATTGCTATTTGAAGACAATATGTTGAGTTACAAGAAACTGTTTTATCAACTTGTGTCAAGGCCTGTTCTGGTGTTCCTCCTCAGAGTCAATCTACAGTATCATTGCTGCCTTCAGTACTTATTATCACAAGGTCTGCTTTTGACAACATGCCCTGATGCCAGACTGATATGTTTGCAAAGTGCACACAGAAGATGCGTGCCTGGCTATTGTTTTAAGAAGAATGGTTCAATTGTTCTTCCTTTGTTGTTCGTGAAATTGTGCATAGAACATCTTCCACGCGCACAACATAAATAGTAGTCTGGCCCTGACGCTCATGTAGCTAAAACTTTATATGCTGACCATCTGACAGAAAACTGATATGAGTATAATGCATCTAGCCCAGTTAAAAATATACCTGTGCATTTCCATAAGGAACCAATTCAAGTTCAAGAATTCCAGTTGCATTTAATTTCTTGTATGTAGGGAACCATTGTGATGTGATGAACTCTCTGCAACCACCACAAAGTGATTCGTAATACAATGTGATTTTGATTGGGACTGAAGCTTTCACAGTCTCTGTTGCAGCTGGTTCAGATTTTCCCCATTCAATTTTGCAATATTCCAGGACCTGCAAAGCAATTTTTCATGTTAGCGATTTTCAATAACAAAAATTTTGGATAAAACCCCTGTAAATGTTATATTTATGCAAAGAAGAATATTTCCACAAGTAACCTTGGCACGCATATTATCAGTTTTGTAAAAGGTATTCAGAGGTCACGTGACTACGTTTATACCCCTTTCAAGTCATGTCACCATACAAATAACATTGGGAAGCGAGTATCATACCTTAGTGCCTTTATGGTACAAATTTTCATGGCTAGAAATATGTTATGTGGATGTAAACAAACCTTAAGCCGATTTCGTCTATATATGCGGAAGTTTTTGTTGTCTTGTTGTGTCACAAGATAAACTTCGGCATATAGAAGTCATATTAGATGTGTTTTGGAAATGGATGAAAGTTATGTCCCCTTTAACAAGGCCAAGAATAAAAGCAACTTAAGCAGCGTACAAAAATATTATTAGGCCACCTGCTTACCCCGCATTCTTCAGCTGTCTCTTTATTCTTGCACCAAAATGCTGGATCATTACATCGCTGGTGAACGCCAGCCCAAGGCTCAACAATGAAAGCTTCACTTGCCACAAAGATGAAACTGCACAAAATCAGGAATTTCATAATGAACTTCGAGTACTTTCTTGCTGAACTCTGCTTGAAAGGATGCCTTTGGGAGATGATGTGATGTGTATGGATTGACAAAAGAAGAGAAGAGAACCGGCAGCTTTTATTGTTGTGGGTTACAATATTTGTCACATGATGACTAAAACAAAGATCACCTGACACACAAAAGAAGCACGCGAACTACAGGTCATGCACGTGATTATCGATGATTCGATGTTCAAAGAGCAGGAAGTGTGCAAAGACTACACTCATTACACAAGTCCCTCTAACCTCAGCTCGCCCACTTCGTTCAAAAGGTCTTTTTGTCATATTTTGGTCCCATTTTGGTCCAAATAAAGCCCTGGGGATGCAGTCAATCGAGGTGATCACATTGGTGCTGCCATCATAAATTTCTTTTTCAGTGATGCCCCGAATCGCCCCGAATAGCATAAATAAAAGCTCTATTCACCCCCTCTCTATTAAGCCCCCTTTATGATAAGCCCTCGCTTCAAAGCCATAATCTTAAATAAACCCCCCCCCATTGATCTTAATCATAAATAAACCCCATTAACGATATTGTTGAAGTAATTGAATTGCCCTTGCCTTGTAGTTCAATGAAGATTTGCTTGGGAAAAGTCAGAAACGTGCACGGGTTTAGCGGATATGTGCGGGCAAATTGTAAACAAGGATAGACATCCACTGCATTGCTAGGGTATTGCTGCAGAGATAATCTATGCAATGATGCCTAAAAAGTCCTTCTAATTTGAAAATGTATGCAGTGCAAATTGAGATATGTGTGAGTGCAACGGTGTGAGTCCAAGGTTTAATTGCTAATCACAGTCAATGCTTGAAGGAAGTCCTTCGATGCAGCAATTATTTCGTCATTTTTGTCACCTAATCTTGCAATGTAAGCTTCGTCTTCAGTTACATATCTTGCTACGTCAAACCATTCCCCATCAACATCCCTCCAGACGTAAATTTCACCCTCTAAGGAGGAGCTATACAGAGTTTTGCCATCATTGGACAATGCACAGGCGACAAGACCCTTGTGAGAATGCTGTATGATCTTTGAGCAGGAATTTGAGTGAAAATCAAACAATGCGATAGTTGATGTGGCAGATGTTGTCTTTTCTTGATATTGTATTTGTCTTCTTTCTTTCTTTTGTAAACGATGGGGTCCTGGTTTTTGCATTGGAAGAGGAGGCGGGCCCATCTCTGACATATCAGGGGGATTCATCAGCATGTTTTGTAGGTTTTCAAGATTTTTCAGCATTTCTTCTGACATAGGGGGTAAGGTAAACTCTCCTCCCATGTCCATGTCAGGAAAAGGTGGGATGAAAGGTTGGTTCTGATTTCCATGTTGGTCAGGAAATGATGACTGGTCGAAGCCTGGGAATGAAGATGTGGCAAGCTCTCCGCATTTTGTGGATGATCTGGGGCGGCGGGCAAGAACCAAGTATCCCCACCAACTTGAATGGTATCACCTGGCTGATTACCGAATGCCTTTGCTGAGTGAGCATCATCAATTATTTAATCATCTCTTGCTGCCGGAGATTTTTCCTCCTTTGGAGATTTGTTATCAGGTAGGTCTTCTTTCTCGCAGGACACAGAGATGTCTTTGTTAGAAGCACCCTTCTCAGAACATTCATCATCTTTTGACATGGCCATAACATCCTGTGCAATCTCACCTTCCACAACAAAAGCTATCTTCTTCAATCTGCAGTTAAAACGCAATGCTTCAACTGGGCTTCCTATTGATAGGCTTGTCAGACAGTCATGCTTTTCATTCCATAATTTCACCATCCCGTCCTTCGAGCCAGATACAATATGATATATTCCAGTGCAATAATGTCCACATGTCACTTGCCCTTCATGCGCCTTCCAAGTAACATCATTAAATCCCAATGGCTGCATCACTGGCTCCACAACGACAAGTCGAATATCAAAATTATCTCCAAGTAAAGCAGTTTTACCGTCCATTGAGAAATCAAGAATTCTAACGTTACTTCCAACGCAACCGCGCTTGACATCATACGTGCTGCCTGTTTCCCCATTTAATAACTCGTAATAGTTGTCTCCAGCCACCATGATTTTGCCGCCATTTGGGGTTACTGCTGCAGAATTGATATCTTCTCCGCTACAGCAAATCTTATTCCAAAGTGATTTTGATTCTTTGATATTCCATGCTGATACAAGTCCGCGTTTTCCCCATGTCAATGCAAACACACCATACAAATCACTTGCACATCCTTTTATCTTGTACTTCGTTTTCATTCGCTTCGTGCTGTTTACATCTCTCCTTCCAATTTCTTTCATATCCCATACTCGTATAGCAGTGTCATCACTTGTTGATGCTAGATAATTTCCATCAGTCGAGAAGCAAACTTGATTTACTTCTAAAGCATGACCTCCGAACTCCAACAAATGAGATACGCTCAATTCATCACTCTCCTCCTTAATGTCAATCATCCATATTTGGACACTTCCGTCACTTCCTCCAGTTGCCAAATATGGAAAAAACAGATCAGCACTTACATATTCATGAGGAGTTGGCAAGCCCGTTACAAGCTCCTTCATGTAACTGCCATCCTTATTCTTTTTCATGACAAACGTACCAGTACTGGACATCTCTAGATCCATTTTCTTTTGAATTGCTTTTGTATATTCCATGCCTTCATCTACCCATTGCCTCACCATTGAATCGTTCTTAAAATGATTTTTCGCCCAGCCTGAGTTATTATCTTCGGAATATTGCGTGCGTATGTTCTTCTGCTTGCCAACAATAACAAATAAGTCATAATGCTCTAGGATATCAAACACTTCAATCAAACAATCCTCAATTGCAACATTATCCAACTTTTCAATATTCAAAGCTTCATCTGGCAGGTTGATGACATTGTAATATTCTATTTTCCCATCAGCAAATCCTATAGTCAAATGACTTCCTTCTAAAGATAAACTTGTTGCAGGATAATCATGACCTTCTGTTTGCAACTGCCATTCTCTTTCCATGTTACCGACTCGAACAATACCATCATCCCATGCAGAAATCAACATTTTCGTATCACCAATCACAGCCAATTTGCAACAGTTGCCAGCAACTAAAGAGCCATTTTCATCTTTAACTTCAAATGATATTTTGCGGGAGAAACTTTCAGCGTTCCACAAAATCATTTTTCCATCTGCTGATATCGATAATATTTCATTATTCATAAAATCAAGGTGATTAACAGATTTTGTATGTCCTTTGAAGCTTGAAACTTGTGAAGCTGAAATGGCCTTCCATATCTTCATTCTTCCATCTAACGATCCTGTCACAAGTAAGTTGCCAGATTTGTTGTTCAATCTTCTGGAAAGCAATTGATATTACCGATTCAGTATGGCCTTCAAGAACACTTTGCAGAGAATCCTCCGTGCTTCCTGCTGATGCCTGAAGAATGAAAGGCGGCTTTTGTAACAACTGATTGTAAACATCGCATACAGAAGAGCTTGTCTTGTAATTAGCAGCTTCCTGATACACTAATGATGGATATCGTTTGAGAACATGGCCTCTCTGCAAAATGAAGGAACTGAAATCTTCAACATGCTGCCTTTCTGTCCAGCCTTGGTTTGAACCGATTTCCAACGCAAGGGTATATTCTTGTCGCAGCTCCTCTCCTTGGTTGTTCATTGTTTTGCATTGGATGTATTCCAAACTGCAAAGCACTTCTGCTACTTCATGTAACAACCCTCCTTTAATCAGGTGATAACAATTTTCATGCAGACGGCGATTATTGATCTTGCAATCGCTTCCAACAATAAATGATTTACTTCCTCTTGCATCTTCAGTACTTTTGATGAGATTTCCTTGAAGAATAAGTGGATTTCTTGGAATTTTCCGATCCGCAACAACTTCCTTGTTATTGTTTTTCGTATCCAAATATGGCTTTCCACTCTGTGACCAATGACCAGAAAAATAATGTGCCAATGTCTGATGGATTTCAGCAAGGTTCTGAGTTTCTTGACTGCTTCTTTGTGCTTCTTTCTGGAACTGACGGTGAAACCAGCGGAGAAGAGGGATTCCATCAGACAATCCAGCGCTCTCCGTCAAATACCCACTTAAATCTGACACAAGTCTCACCACCTTAAATAGGATAAAAACAATAAATCAATCAACACCCCATTACCTTAGATGGTAGCTCATCAGCTTAAATACTACCCTTTGGCCGAAAAGAAAAGCATCGACCATTCAATAGAGATATGCTTTAGAACAGAGCATGAATTCTTTTTGCAGATTTTCCAAAACATACAGCAAACCACAGCTGACTAACTTGCGTCCAGATGACACAGAACAGTTAATGTACATCGGATTATTAGGCACGGTATTCTCAAATTTTCACCCAAATCCTTTCTATATTTTGATTAGTCTCTTGCAATAGGAAGGCAACTGCACAGGAAGATCTTGAGCAATCTATATTTGGGTAAATATTGTCTTACTAATGCATCCGGACTGACATACAACAAATATCACTTCAAGAAAGTTACTCCCAACATAGTAAGTAAGAGAGTTCTGAAATGAGACCTGGTAGTTACCTGAAGTTGAGGGATTCTTCTGATTGGTGGAACCCACCATTGATAAATATCATTGAGTACATCATCATCACATGACAAAATATCCTCCAGCTCTTGCCTCGATAAGCCATCTCTTGCAACAGTTAGATATGCTATGCTTCTTTCAAACAATAGCTTGCCATACACAATAGAAAGTCGGTTATACAGCTGATTGATCAAATCTTCGATTGATTCTGCAGTTTTCATTGCATGATCTTCTGTTGATGAGTATGAATGCCATTTTCGAGTCTCATCATAACTGATCTTCAGGAACAAAGGTAATGGGCAATGGGTGAGGGCATTTTGAACAACCTGTGGGTTCAATGAAGGACAAGAAAATTACTCTAAAATTACAAATGCATATTTACTTAAACTATTAAAACCCTGACTGTAAGGATAGTTACGTATGAAGACCTTATCTAAACTACAGCATATGGAAAAGTCTTAGTGCATGTTTTAATCGTTTGTGAGACTGGCTATCAAATTATCGTCAAAATCTATTGCAATATTTACGTCATATGAGTGCACTGTTTGGATCATAAACGAATCAGCAAATGTGCAAAAAATATGCTTATTCCTGTAAAGAGAAAAATCAACTCCAATCATTTGGAAAAGTTATGTTTTATGGACATGGATGACATTTAAAAATGTTTGCAAAAGTGAAAGATAAGTGGTAATTGGAACGTGGAATGAAAGGAAATAAACAGAGAAAGGGGACAAAATAAATATAAGAGATAAAACGGACTTGAACAAATTTTCAACAAAGATTGGCTGTGGGCTGACTGTGGATGAATGATAAACATAAGATCGAGGTCTCAAACCCTTTTTCTAAGATCAATTATCAAAACAATCAGTTAAAGTCATTACCTCTCTCTGATCCATTGTTAATTTTCGTTTATCTAATTCCAGCCATTTATCAAGCATCATGTCCCCACTTTTTACATCTAGATTTTCCATACCGACAAAGCTCTTTGCATCAACATTATTTCTCAAGTATTCAAAATAAACTGAGCTTGAACCATTGGATGGTGCACATGAAATGACCATTTTCACATTGGATGGTAACTCAGTTGGCAGCCATTCAATTTCCGTGATGATGTCAGCATCTGATAATTGATCCAATGCATCGAGGAAAATCACAACTTTTAAACTGCCAGATAATTCCTGCTTGAAGACTTTAGCTAGCATCTTATGATCATCTGGGATCTCACTTTCTTCATGTTTAATTCCTCTTATTGCACGAAATTGTTGAATTAAGGATGACAACAGGGATTTCGTATTGCAAGAGTCTTGTGTTGTTCCTATGAACCTGAAAACAACTGCATTATTGTCTGTCAGTTCATTTATCATTTGTGTAATTACTGTTGCAACGATCGTAGATTTCCCTGAGCCAGATTCTCCATGGAGAATTAAGGGCAAAGATTTCGCATTTTCATCACTCTCTTCTTTGAGACAATATCCATGAATCCTCTCCACAATTTTGTTCCTTGTCATAACATCTTTTGTTAACTTTTGCAAAATAATTGCTCCCTGTTTAATTTCATTCACTAACTTGTCCTCCAGGCTTCTTGATGTGTCAGTAACTGCATTCTCCGACAAAAAATGTTGTTTCATTGAGTTGAATACAACCTCACAAATAGTGTTTGTGACATTTTGCAAATAGGTCATATGAGACTCCTTTTTGATGCCGTTTTCTGACCATTCTATTTCGTAATGTTTAATCTGATCACTATCTAGAATTTTTGGTACTTTCTCCTCCTTTAGTTTGAGAAGACTCTCTCTTGATTCTTTGTTGACTGACTTGGTTGTCCAATCTATATCAATGAATTTTCCTGCAACTTTTGCCTTTGAATTTTCCTCCATTTTACTAATGCTTCGATTAATCATGAATGTTGTTTGATTTGGATTATCAATATCAAGTAAGCCATTTAGAACTTCGAATTCTGTCACACTTATTTCATAAAACTTTCTTCGTTCTTGGCATTTTAATTTTGAAGCTGCGATCTTTAGAGCTTTCTGCATAATCTCAAACTCTGCCCACCATTGGTCTCTTGCTTTTTTCCTCTTTTCATTATCTTCGCTGTTATAATCAACGAGATCCGTGGAAATCTTTTGAAGAACATATTCAGGTTCCAACTTATTCTGGTCAAGCTGAAACCACTTCATGACGACTTGCTTATTGGCTTCATCATCAAAATATGAAATCAGCTCTTCAAATTCATCTTTTGGTATTTGAGATGGAAAAGGGCAATAACCATACTTGTCACAAAGCAATGTTATGAAATTGATCCCACATGATTCTTCTTGGCATCTATGCAATTCTTGTATGCACAGATTTGCAGTTTGGTGATCTTCTGATGCTTCGTCTCTCACTCCCCATCTCATTTCACAAAATCGAAACTCATATCCAAACAAACTACAAACTTCACGCAAGTAAGGCTGCACATCTTCAATCAGCAAATTTCTCTCCTCTTCAGTGTCTGTGAATGTAGAACTCACAAATATTGCAAAAACTTNATATAAGCGGACACATCAAATATTTATTTAACGATTTGACGATTTAACGATTCAGCGAGTTGGAGATTTAGCGAGAAAACACTTAGAAACTTGCGAACTAGAGCTGAAGAGAGCCATATTCGGGTTCATCGACGAGATCGTAGTAAATTGTAGAGTTTTGGATAAAGACGAGAAATTGGAGAAAGAGTAACTTCGCATTATTTTGTTAAACGTGGTTATCTTCGAACCAAGATGGAAAAGGGCAATAACCATATTTGTCACAAAGCAATGTTATGAAATTGATCCCACATGATTCTTCTTGGCATCTATGCAATTCTTGTATGCACAGATTTGCAGTTTGGTGATCTTCTGATGCTTCGTCTCTCACTCCCCATCTCATTTCACAAAATCGAAACTCATATCCAAACAAACTACAAACTTCACGCAAGTAAGGCTGCACATCTTCAATCAGCAAATTTCTCTCCTCTTCAGTGTCTGTGAATGTAGAACTCACAAATATTGCAAAAACTTTTGGATGGTCTTCTGAAACTGATGTTACATCCCCTTTAGCTAATCCTGAGGCATCCATTCCTTTACTTATTTTTGTGGCATGCTGACTTGCTAATAGCTCCTTCCAATATTCATGTTTGAGATATTTCTTCCATGGATCTCTGTTTGATCTTGGTATAGACCAGTCTTCAAGACCTACAATACTTTTGCTGTCTGCTACAGTATCCTTTTTGCTGACTATGTTTTCATAGCCAACCTCTTTTTTACAGCCTTCAGTCTCCATTACATTGCTTGAACAACCTGCATGTTTTGCCATTTCATTTTCTCCATCAACTTCAGTTTCCCTAGGTTGAGATGTTGCCTTATAGCTACCTTTGTCATTTCCTGAACGTTGAGGGGCTGCATGGCTATGATGCATATTCCTCTCTGATTCTGGATGATGCAACCGCTCATCCGTTGATATGCAATGACCCATCTTTAACTGTTTGATAAGAACAAAGAGTTGGGTTGCAATTTATTACTGGTATTATAATCTCAGTTTTGCAGGCTGACATCATAGCATTATAATCTATTTTATGATCATCAACAGCTATTTAAGATGATAGAGAGATGTCAGATTTCAAAACCCTTCTGCTGTTAATCAATTACTATCAAAGTGTGTTCAAAATAGTAACCATGAAGGTTTTCTCAGACAATCACATTTACTCATGCATAGGTTGAAATTCATTTAAATTCCGTGAACATCTCATCTGGCATCTATTTTGAGACAGATTCTGGGTTAATTTTAAATGGTTGTGGGGTTGTTATGAAATTCCATACTCCCTGTGGTATCAATATATGTAGGCAGGTAGGTGTATGTTAATTGTATATAGATTTGTTGTAAGCCAGGAGAGTATGGCACTTTTAACCAGATCTTTGGTGCGCAAGGAGAAATGTCTTTTGTTTTCCATTGTATATTTTGAATAGCCTATTGAAATCTCCGGTGTGAAGGTGCCAAATACTCATTCTCTCTGCATACACCTGACTTGTTGTAATTTTTGTGAGCATATAAAAAATCCTTCCATTTTTAATTGGATTCGAGATTTGCAAAGTGCTTATCAGTTGGCTCAAATATGGCTTTCAATTATTAGGCTGCTCAAAGTGAGACGAGAAGGCTTTTTTACCTTTCAGTTGCTTTCCACATCACATTCCATTTAGGCCACTGACTTTGGTTTTGTAGGCTTTAACTCACTTTGTTACACTCACTTCGTCTCTCTTTGCTTATCGTAGAAATATTTGACAACCTAACATTAACCTAAAAGGTAAGGAAGATAATATCACACCTAATAACATCAGCAAGCCTGCAATCATATGCGTCTGGTGCTCTTTACTTTGCAAGAAAAACAAGGCAACTGTTGCTGTGGAACCGCCATGTTTGCTTTGCAAAATGAAAATCACGGCTTTCTTAGATATACTACATAAGTCTCTGACTTCAAATCCTAGTATTGAACAAAGGAATTATTGACAGCAGCAACGCCAACTGAAATTGGAGACTCAAGTAGTTAATCTAAAATGGGGTCTCTGCGAAGGAGAGATAGCAACAACAACAACATGTCAACGGGAAAGT
>REGL01000152.1:334394-356217 GCA_004194395.1 Aurelia aurita complex sp. Pacific
TTTACCTTTTCGGTCTCATCAAGATCTTCCCTTTCCAATGGCACCATTTCTTTCTGGAATAACCTCTCAATTTCCTCGATTTTATTCAATTCTGATTGGCTAGCCATTCCCCATTCTTTTGGCACACTCGATGGCACCAAATGAGTAACTGCACAGATCTTGAAGATGTTAGGCCTAACCATGGTGACAACGAAGAGTTGCCCAATGTCTGATTTTGTTTTTGTCATTGTCAAGCATGGATTGTTTCTTGGGATGGTCACAAAGCCTTGGTCGTCGAAAGAAAGTCGTACGATACGTCGGTTAAATCCAACGAATTTCACATCAAAGACAGTTGGTCGGTTCGACAAGATCAATTTATTTCCCACAACAGCAATGAATTTTCCGTTCACTTTGAGAGTCCATTGTTCTGAGAATTTATTGATTCCTTTTTTGATGCCAAAGACTTGGATGTTCTTCATCTGATCTAATTCGATAGGAATTTCCAAGACTTCAGAGGCTGGTACAGGCATGACGGGTGTGACACTGCCGCTGAAAGCTGTACTTGGTACATGTGTGCTAACTGTTGAAGTTTGGGGTACTTTTGCATCTGAGCCTGGCGTTCCTTCCTTCTTCCTTACAATCCTAATTCTTGTGTTTCTGAATCGCTCATCTTTCACGTCAGATGTGGGTTCGTACCAGCCACTATCATCTTCTGATCTTTTGAATCGCTCTTCAAGGCTCGGCTTCTACAAATTTAAAAGTTATCAATCACTCAGTATATTTACTTGGTATTTTTGGTCGCCCGATTTCCAAATATGACTCCAATCTATCTAAATAAGGGTAGTTCTTGGACACCATTTTTAATACTAGCAAGAACCAACTCAAATTTTATAAATCAGACAACAATATTAGCACAACAGAGTACCAAGCTCCTTTTGCAATAGAAAAATCTGTTGATCAAAACTGAACGTGGATGTTGTGAAACAAGTAAAAATCATATGTAAGTTGATTAGAGGAGCCATTCTATCGTGTACAAGGAACACTGGAATGGTTATCACATTTAAAGCACGTTTGAGTCTACGGTGCCAACAACAAAAGGCACGCCGAAGAAGCAATATTACACATTGGGCGAATTTTGTAGGACAAAATATCAACGTTTGATGAAGACAAAGCGATTTTGCTGCCTAAAGCATAGATTCACGCCTTCCGCACAGCAAACTATAATGTTTAGGTCGCTCTGTTTATTTTGATATCATGCAGTGCACTCAAAGGTGTGAAATCTATTCTTCAGAACGGCAAATCGCTTTGTCTTATAAGGAACCTGGATCTTTTGTATTACAAAATTTGCTCTTACTTATGAACGAAGAGAAAAGGAGTAGGTACAAACATTGACATATGCAATAAGTCTATACCAACTAACCTTGNGAAGAATTTTCCAATATTTCATCAAACGGTGAAATCATAAATCCATCACAACGATAAATGCATTTTGCAAACATATCATTTTAAAGTGAGCTGGTGGAATTGATATACTTAACTGTGTATTCATTTTCTCAAAGCACACAAGAAAAAAGATTGAATGCAGCTTAAATGATGCTAAGACTTGCCGAGGAAATGAAATGATTTACAAAAGCGAAGTAACACAAGGCCAGCAACTTACATTCAGATTTTTATGGGTACATTGTGGGTCGAAGCTGATGGAGAAGATCATATTATCAGGTTTAAGAACAGCATGCAAACACATCTTGCTGAAATCTGTCATCTTTGCATCACTTGGTGTCAATTCAACAGACCATTCTCTTTTAGCTTTAGAAATGGTAGACTTGATTTTAATCTTCTTTTCTGGATTCATTGTTTTCCAAGATATTGTCGCAAGCTGAACAATAGGGTCGGTGGATGGATTTGGAATGCTGATTTTCACTTGCATTTTATTCTTTTGGCCTTTTGTTGTTGGTGACATGATCCATCTGTATTCCACTGGCGCAAATAACATTGAGAGGAATTGTTGACTAGGGAAAATTCTGTATCCATAAAGACATGTGTTTACTCCGATAGTTGTTCCATAGCAAAATCCCTGGTAATAGAAAATATAAAGAAGCATTATCGAAAATCCCATATGACATCTAACTTAAAACAGATTCTAGGTCAGTGTTGTCTGTAGGGTTCGTTAATAACGTTTCATTCAATAGAGCATCGAATTTATCATCATCAACAATTTCTGAACAACTTTTTGCTGATATTTTGTGACAAATCATCTTGGCATGGATTCTATCCGCTTTTTAAAAGGATCATAATAATTATGAAAAAGACTACAAAACAAATTTTGATCAAAGAAAGCAAGTTATTGCGTTGGGGTTAAAACCAATTCAGTACCTTTTAATCAAGGGGGAGTAACTACAACGCAAAGGATTTGCTATCAAAAGATGGGTTACTGCAAAAGAGCCCTCCATATCACAATCCAGTCTCACATGGTGGCTGCAGGATTTCTTGGTTTGATATTATGATATTTTGTGCTTAACTGCAGACCAATCCTATTACTTATTTCACAGACAAAAAGGTAATACACTTGAAAAGAGAACAGGCAATTAAAAAGTCTTCTAATCTAGTTATGCAAAATTTGGATCGTTTTGAAAAGCAAACCCTGCACATCTTTGAAAAACGGCAATGCCATACACGAGCGAGAACTGAAAAGACAATACGAAAAAAAAATTATATTTGCTAATACTTACTTTTGTATAGGCGAGTTTCTGGAGCACTTGGTTCAGAGGAGTTTTTGGTACGATGTTAGGCATTACTGCTTTATTTTCAAATGGAGTGAGCCAAACACAGTTATTCTTTATGGTCCAGTAAGTTAAACGGGCTGTTTGCTTGCCTGTTTCAACCTGGCAAAGAAAAATTGCATCACTTAGAAATCAAAGTATAAGATAAAGATAATTCAGGGATAAACAATTCAATGAAAGAATTCACCGGCTAACCATTGACTATGAGCTAACATAATGTCGAAAATGACTAAATCGTAATCATTTGAGAAAAACCTCAAAGGAGAATCTTCGTGTTTGGAACTCGATAGAGAGATCAAGATTAATCACCAAAGTATCATTAAAATCTTTGCAGAGGTGATACAGTTAAAAGTAAAGTTCTTGTACAAATTAACTGTCATTTTAGAGAATTGGAATCTGTAAGAAATTATATGCAAGGAATCTGTGTTTAGAAAGAAAAAACTGTGCTATCTTTGCTCCCTTATTTCTAAGATCAACTCCTTTCAGCAAGGTTTATAAACTTCATGACACAGGCGATTAAACTCCATGGGGATCATTTCTTTGTAAGGCATGATAAAGGGGCTCAGAATCTCAGGAAAATTTATTCCAATAGAATAATTGATCAGGAAAGTTTCTTTTAATAACACAAAAAAATTTACCTTTTCGGTCTCATCAAGATCTTCCCTTTCCAATGGCACCATTTCTTTCTGGAATAACCTCTCAATTTCCTCGATTTTATTCAATTCTGATTGGCTAGCCATTCCCCATTCTTTTGGCACACTCGATGGCACCAAATGAGCAACTGCACAGATCTTGAAGATGTTAGGCCTAACCATGGTGACAACGAAGAGTTGCCCAATGTCTGATTTTGTTTTTGTCATTGTCAAGCATGGATTGTTTCTTGGGATGGTCACAAAGCCTTGGTCGTCGAAAGAAAGTCGGACGATACGTCGGTTAAATCCAACGAATTTCACATCAAAGACAGTTGGTCGGTTTGACAAGATCAATTTATTTCCCACAACAGCAATGAATTGTCCGTTCACTTTGAGAGTCCATTGTTCTGAGAATTTATTGATTCCTTTTTTGATGCCAAAGACTTGGATGTTCTTCATCTGATCTAATTCGATAGGAATTTCCAAGACTTCAGAGGCTTGTACAGGCATGACACTGTTGCTGACAGTTGTACTTGGCACATTTGTTCTAACTGTTGAAGTTAGAGGTACTTTTGCATCTAAGCCTGGCGTTCCTTCATTCTTCTTTACAATCCTGATTCTTGTGTTTCTGAATCGCTCATCTTTCACATCAGATGTGGGTTCGTACCAGTCACTATCATCTTCTGATCTTTTGAATCGCTCTTCAAGGCTCGACTTCTATAAATTTAAGAATTATCAATTACTGAGTATATTTACTTAGTATTTAACTGAATTCCTATGCAATATGCTTTTAGTCACCCGCTTTCCAAATATGACTCGAATCTATCCAAATAAGGGTAGTTCTTGGACACCATTTTTAATACTAGCAAGAACCAACTCAAATTTTACAAATCAGACAACAACATTAGCACAACAGAGTACCAAGCTCCTTTTGCAATAGAAAAATCTGTTGATCAAAACTGAACGTGGATGTTATGAAACCAGTAAAAATCATATGTAAGTTGATTAGAGGGGCCATTCTATCGTGTACAAGGAACACTGGAATGGTTATCATATTTAAAGCACGTTTGAGTCTACAGTGCAAACTGCAAAATGTACGCGGAAGAAGCAATATTACACATTGGGCGAACTTCGTAGAACAAAATATCAACGTTTGATGAAGACAAAGCGATTTTGCTGCCTAAAGCATAGATTTCACGCATTCCGAACAGCAAACTATAATGTTTTGCACTTTCTGTTTATTTTCATTTAATCCAGTGCACTCAAAGGTGTGAAATCTATTCTTCAGAACGGCAAATCGCTTTGTCTTATAAGGAACCTGGATCTTTTGTATTACAAAATTTGCTCTTACTTATGAAAGAAAAGGAGCAGGTAGAAACATTGACATATGGAATAAGTCTATACCAACTAACCTTGTTTGATTTCGTGAGATGGAATTCTGATACATCGAGCTTCTGGTTTCCTGAATTAGTCTTGTGGTGCCAATTTTCAGATTTGAAGTAATGATAAGTATTTCTTGTCATTGTCCAAACTTCTCTGATGTCTTCTGGTGTATCTACCTCAGTTTTGAAGGTCCTCATCTTGACGTCATAATTTACAGTTGCCTTCAAATTCGTGGAAATGTTCGTTTTGGTTTTCATGTATCCACCTACTTCCAGGTTTGGAATACGGAAGTTAATTTGTCCACGAACATCTAAGATTGCCCTGCGAAGAATCAAAGACAAATAGTTAGCAAGTATCCAGTCAGTATCAAGATTAAAATTTACAGTGACCCAAGTTAAAAACAAAATTATAACAATCAAGAAATTTCAATTATGTAATTGATGAAGTACATTAAATGATACTATATCTATGATAAAAATATAACAAAAAAGAATGAGCACTTCCTAGTTGAGATGGCAGCAGGAATAGCATTAAAGAGGTGAAGAAAGGACCTTGTTTTCCTTTTAGAGGTGAAAATAAATGGGACAATTTTACAAACGATTAAAACGTTTGAATGCACCAGAAAATTAAGTAGATATGGCCTAATGTACAACGTTTTCAAGACTTAGTAATAGACATATAGACTGTCCTCTTGTTTTGCAATTTTTTTTATTTTTGATACACCTTAAAGGGAGGACAAACCACTCCAAAGTTTTTGTCTTAAATATCATAAATTACATTTCAATAATCAAATAAGAATAAAAAAGACATATAAGCTATTTTATAAAAGAGTCCAAAAAGAGAACTTATTCAATGAAATGTAGTTAAGCACAATATTAGCGCTTCCTAATTGGCATATTTCAATGGATGTGTTCTTTATTCTTTCTTTTCCCTAACGTCTATCACATGATCTACACTGATCAATTTCAAACAAAACCTTTTGCAATAAGGTATGCAACTCAACGCAGTTCTTCTCTAAGCAGCCCTTTTGCTGTTCTTGAAGACCATGTGTCACACAAAAACAACACCCATTCTACGAGTCTTACTTATTGTCTAAAGAACCTGCAGACAGGGAATGCATTACATTATCAGCAAAAAGTTGGTTAGAGGCAAATGATTGACAAATGAAACCAACAACTTACCACAATCTCTGTTGAGCATCTACATGCACTGAATCAATCTTTTGTGACAACAGTGTCTTCCATGAGAACAAGTTAGGTGTTGTGTTAATAGTCAGCTTTGAAACCGAGACTGGAATGAGCATGGATGTGAGGTTGCAGGTCATGGGAACACCAATGAGGGTTGGCATTCTGTAGATTGCTTCGAATGGTATGAATGGCTGAAAATGTAATGTTAATATTCTTTTATTTCATCTGTTTAGCTTCAGTTACTCTAGACCGATCTTAAGAGCTAGCTGGCTGAAGGAAATTAGTCATGCGCATAAGATGCACAGACAATCATATTGCAACTTTCTAAAACATACAATTATCATATACCGTAACAGCTCTATTAAACCCCCGGGGGCTTATTTAATTTCGGACCCTCCAGAGGAGGGGCTTATTAGAGAGGGGGCTTATTCAAAAAATCAAATGACAGGGATACAGATGACAGCTTTTTAGTTCTTTTACACCATATTTTGCAAATTCAAGACACAATTTTACGAATCAAATACATAAATTCCACACACTTTTATCTCAAACCATATCAAAATAAACATAGAAGCTTATCTAGCTCAATAAATGGGAAATCTTTGGTAACCACTGGAATTTGATATAAGAGGGGGCTTAATAGCGAGGGGGCTTATTTAAAATTTTGACTCAGAGGGAAGGGCTTATTAGAGAGGGGGGCTTAATAGAGAGGGGGCTTAATAGAGCTTTTACGGTAATTATTTTCATTGCAACTTTCTTAATCATCCTTCAGGACTTTATCAGAAGCCATTTAACGGAACAGTTTGTAAAGAGCACTACAGTTCTTCTTCTTCTTTGGTGGATAAATTGATCAGGAATGAGTAAGAGAACAAGCTAGGCCTCAGAAGGAAAAGGGAAACCTTGAACTGAGAAAATAATTTCTTACCTTGGAGAATTTGTATTCAACTCCTTTTTGCAACTCATGAGCCATTCCCAGCATCCTTGGAAGAGATTCACTGTAGAGCATTTTCTGCAGATCGAATTTCGAATGCATTGTTTTCTCACCAATATGGGAAATTTTGTCGAATATTTTGAATTGAGAAAAGATTTTAAATTTTTCATCAGGCACTGAATATGTTGGGATCTGAAAATAAAATGATGTAAAACATAATTAGCCCCTGGAGAAACCATATCGCTCAATGAAAGACAATATGAAATGATAAGTTTTCAGGGGGTAAATTCTTTTCGAATCTTGATTCTTATCAATGTGGTCTATTTTACTGTATCTTTCAAATAAAATGTTTTCGTGGTTCATTATACACCCTGCAAAATGAAAACGAGAAATGGATTTTGCTATGAAATCTCGATGACAACAGGGTGTAAGAGTTGACAAAGAGTTGATTTTGTCCAAGAAATTATTTCGTTAGGACCAAAAGTTCTTGCATAGACATAGACTTACAACAGTTGTCTCCTAATTTCATATCTGAACGTATCTGAACGTGTTGTGAAGCAGTGGTGCAGTCTTTTGACTTAGAAGCCAGCGTAGTGAGTCAAGCGGAAAGGGTTCGATCTCAGGTAGAGTCCCACCACTGAAAGTTATGACAAGGACTGGGTTAGGTCTTTTCTACTTCTGCAATCCCAGCGCCTGCCGCTAAAAACTGCAACTTCACCTTTGATTTCATATTCATATTGATCATATCAACTGAGACGAAGTAAGAAATAACTGTAAAAACTTATTCATGCCCGCAGGGATTTTTTTTCGGGCAGTAAACAGCAGATGACAGCATCGAGGTAAAATGGAATGTCTAAGGCAAAATGTAATAAACTTACTTTCTGTCTGAGTTGTTCCAACTTCTCTGAAATTGGTTTCAATTCGCTCTGTCCTCGTAGAAGTCTCAAAAGTGGTTCTCCTTCATTCAATAAACCATTTGGGCCCATCATGTTGCTCAAATATTCTTGCAATCCTTGAACTCGTAGCTGAGCCTAACATAGAAAGAGTTCTATTAAAGGGAATCTTGCACTCGCTAAAACCTGGCCCGGGCCAAGTTAAAAATATAGTCTATTCAGCAACTTTGACATGTGCCTTTTCATCGTGTAGGTACAGAAATCATTGATATCTAGGCGTTTCTTTAGCCTTATAATAGCGGTTTCTTTAGCCTTATAATAGCGGCTAGTTGACAAAGCTATTTCCCCAAAGCTATGTCGATTTCCCTTATATAAACAGTAACGAAAACAATACTTGATTTTGGAAAATATTCTCTGTTGCGGTGGAAGAAATGATATATAATCAAATGGAAACTATTAGAGTGGAAGACATGTTGAAATGGAATTGGCTCGAAACTTCGATGCAGTCATTGTTTCCTTTGGTATATAGGTATATACAGGTACACAGAATATATTTTCCATGCACGTATTACGTGCAAACTGGCCTGATGATGATAGGAACTCCTAAACCTTGAAATCGAAATCTCAATAAAAGAAAAACTAACTGGAAAATTTCGTTGATAAACCCTGGCTTAGAGCAATGCTCTGACACTTTATAGTGTTTCCATTTCCAAGGATTTCCTGGAAGCAAATTGTTTCCTAAATGGAACTCTTTCTTCCAGGTTATTCAGTTTGAGTTTCAATGATGTTATAAGAATCAGGTAAACCTACCTCAAAAAGACTAAATCTTCTTCCAAGTACTTCAATATGCAGCCTCGAGTTGATAAATGTTGGCATGAAATTTTTCTTATAGATTTCTTCATGACGCCATAAAGAAGCAGCACTCCAGTTCTTGCAATGATGGTAAAGATGGTAGCAATTACTCATGGTCCACCGGGATGGGATTTTGTTTTTTGGGAACATTTTCAAAGCTAGTCTAATGGCAGTATCACTAAAAGGAAGAAAATGATCAAATATAACACAAATTTGATGACATATTTCTAAACTGATAGACTTAATGGATGTGTAAAGTATTTATATCTACAGCAGGATGCACAGTTTTGATCATAAAATCATCTCATGCTATGCGTTCAAGACTCTCAAAATGAAAGCAAAAATAAATCTGATTGTCAGAGATCTTTTTGGATCTTTATGTTATAACCAGCGTTCAGTTGTCACTAGCCGGAAAGGACTCCATTAAACTATTTTAAAACTATAAGTGGTGTCACTTAAAGAGCTCTTATCACCCAAGATCCTTTGCAGGCACGCTGCAACTTCAGACTGTCTTGACATCAAATTAGGCCTAAACGGAAAGAGTGGATCCACACTGGTAGTTGAACAGATAAAAAAGTTTGACTTTGGTTGAACATTGTTTCAAATCTTTAACTCTTCGTAAAAAAGGCGGGTGTAAAATTCTATGACCTATTTCTTCTGAACGAATGGCTTGAAAGAAACTTTTGATACTTATCTATAATTCTATCATTGGACTTTTTAGAAGTTTTGAATATTTTTCGAATTACAGCGTATCTTACATTTCAACTCATTTGAGGATGTGATGTCATCAAATTTCTAAATCATAAACCAGAAGAGTAACAGGTTTTTATACCATATTGTAGACATCCATAAACTATGGTTTTCTGCGAAATTATTTCATGTTGCATCAAAAAGTTTAGAAATTACGATGATTTTACGTTTTTTTTAATTTTTCTTGAATTTTTCAAAAAGAAGAAAAACACTCTACTGCTGAAAATATTGAAGACTTCAGAAAAGTCCAACGGTAGAATTATAGAGAAATAGCTATATTTTCTTTGAAGTCATTCAGTTCAAAGAAATAGGTCATTGAATTTTACACCAGACTTTTTAATGATTTGAAACCTATGCTCTTTAGTTGCTATCAGTTAAATTATTACAGTGTGGTTCCAGGCAAAATTCGATTTTCAGACAGTCTGAAATTACACCGTGTTTGCAAAGGACCCTGGGTGATAATGGCTTTTTAAACTTACATTTTTGGAGCGGAGAGTTTTGTGTATCTCATTGCAATCCATTTGTCATAAATGAATCTCCTTAAAAAGGCACTTGGCTCTCTTTTCATCTCCTGTGCAATGTGCCAAATCATGTGACTTGTTGGATTGTCCATAATGACAGCGAAAGAAAGGATTCGAAGTTCAGTGTCACATGTAACATTACTGAAGATACGGAGCATAGCAATGTGTACCTGCAGAACAGAACAAAGCAGTTTCAAGAAAAATTCATTAAGGTCTGATAGCTTAATGCTAAGGTCTGATAGCTTAATGAATGGCTTTTCTATTGAATAATATTGCCTTGCTTTGGCTTTTGCCTCGGCAGCTACAGATTTGTAACATTTTTCTTGGCAAAAATCTAGTTGTCCTGGGCAGAATCAATACGGATGTTCTACCATGAATACACACGCACATAATTAAACGCAAAAAATTTCGGACGTTAAAATTTTCGGACATTTCAAACTTAAAAAACTGTTGGTGTCTGAAAAATTTTGTGGTCTGAAATATTTCGAGCCGAAAGTTTTTGCAGCAAAGAACAATGAAATGAAAGTATTTCTACTGTTTAAAACGTAAACAAAGCTGTGCTGGGAGAGCTACTTCGAGAAACATAATTAAATTCACTTTAGCAATCGTTCTCATCGTCCTCAAAAATGATTGCTGAATCAAAATATTTGAAATTTAGAATGAAGAACAATCGGTAAAATCAAAATATTTTTATCATGAAACGTGCAATGAAACTGAAATAAACCCTGGTCCATTGCCATCCGAAATTTTCTAAAAACGCCCGAAATTCTGAAAAATATCCGGAAATATTTTGTTTCTCAAAACTTCATTGAATATTTCAAATATCGGCATAAGACTTACCCTGGTCGGAGCAATCTTTACTAATGGCCTAATTGCCAGAACAGCTTTTACTCTGACTTCAACTGGGATCGAGTCTTTTGCTACGATTTGCTCTAAGAATGGCAACAATGTTGGGCGTTCCACGTTTTCTGCCAAGGCCAAAACAACGGTTGCTGTTAAATTTGAAATCGGTCTGCAGGTATCCATTTCCCACGTGCAAGTTTTGAGAATATGTTGCAAAGCAGTTTCTAAAATCTGAAAATGAAAATATTGTAAACTTTGAAGCATTCAAGGGGAAATAATTTCGGTTCCAACAAAAAGGAACTATAAATCGTACAAAGCTATATGGAAAGTTTAATTATGTGATTTAGCCTATCATTTGATGGGAAAAATGAATGCATCAGTCAACGATAAATCTCGAGCCTCGTTGTCCTATATCATAATTCATGATAATTTAATATGATTTAAGATAATTTAAGATGATATCAGCGCTTAACATCTTACAATTGTATAATGCTAAATAGCAACTAATAACCAACAGCAAACAAGTAACAGCAAACGCATATTTAGCGATAGATGCGATCTTAATCTTAAAACTTCTATCGACAAATTTTACTAAGCTAGTTGACGGTTGGTGACACAAAATATTTCGTTTAAACGAGAAAACAAATAGCCTTACTTGATCGATCCATAATTTCTGGCAAACATTCTGCTTGCACCAAGTCTTAATCATACTCGTTGCACTGAGGTAGGCTGTCTTTGTGAGGTAAGCAGATTTTGTGATTTTCGTCAGCATTACGACATCCTAAAAAATAACGAACGGTATTTGTTCGACACTGCATATCATGAGTAAGTTCTGTTAAGCCGAAGATTCAGGTTTCCGAAAACACAAAGTGATTTGCCTTTCTGAAGAATAGATTTCACACCTCTGTGTGCACTCAATCAAATCAAAATAAACAGAGAAAGAAAAACATTATGGCTAGCAGCATCGAAGGTGTGAAATTTTTCTCGAGGTCGTTAAATCGCTTTGTCCTAAACAGAGCTGTAGCCTCTATTTTACAAGGCCTAGTTTTCTCGAGGCTGTTAAATTGCTTTGTCCTAAACAGAGCTGTAGCCTCTATTTTACAAGGCCTAGTTTTCTCGAGGCTGTTAAATCGCTTTGTCCTAAACAGAGCTGTAGCCTCTATTTTACAAGGCCTAGTTTTCTCGAGGCTGTTAAATCGCTTTGTCCTAAACAGAGCTGTAGCCTCTATTTTACAAGGCCTAGTTTTCTCGAGGCTGTTAAATCGCTTTGTCCTAAACAGAGCTGTAGCCTCTATTTTACAAGGCCTCAAGGCCTAGTTTTCTCGAGGCTGTTAAATTGCTTTGTCCTAAACAGAGCTGTAGCCTCTATTTTACAAGGCCTAGTTTTCTCGAGGCTGTTAAATCGCTTTGTCCTAAACAGAGCTGTAGCCTCTATTTTACAAGGCCTAGTTTTCTCGAGGCTGTTAAATCGCTTTGTCCTAAACAGAGCTGTAGCCTCTATTTTACAAGGCCTAGTTTTCTCGAGGCTGTTAAATTGCTTTGTCGTAAACAGAGCTGTATCCTCTATCTTACAAGCCCTAGCCTTTGCTACACTGCATTAGTCTAGACCTTGCTACACTGTATATATAGCTAATGGTATTTTGCAAACATTGAATTTCATGACAATCCCTTGCGATTTGGGAGAACATTTCATACTCAAGTACCTCATAAAGTCTTGAATTACCACACCCTCAAAGCAACTATACAATTTATGATACCTCTGCAGTTAATTTGCATTTGACACAAATGCTCTTAGAAGAATTTTAAAATCAGTAATATACTCCAATCTTGGTGATTTCTCAAAATGCTTCAGCTTTCTTAGGTCACGTGCTGAAAATATTACAATACAAATGAAATTGAGAAGTGAGTTTTGAACAATAGACATTTGGAACCATTACCTTCATCCATTCAACCATTTTCATCGTAGGATTTCCATTATAACCAACAACAAACAAATAATGAGCGATCAGCTCTTCTGGGAGTGTGTTTATTTTCTCCTTCATGAAAGACATGCAGTTCTCAGTGTTGCAAAGACTGAACATGTACACCATCCATTTCCTGCAAGGAACAACAAATTTCAATTTCAAAATACAAAATTGAGATGAAATATTCAATGACTTTGCTCAATAAAGTTTCTTCGTTTTTGTCTGTTTGCATCCTAAAGATCGAGCTACAGGATACCAGATTTCCTACGCAAGAAAGCATCTCAAAATTGATAGAGACTGACTTGAAACAGTGAGCTGACAAGCCCTCAAGGAACCAGATTTCTTACGCAAGAAAGCATCTCAAAATTGATAGAGACTGGCTTAAAACAGTGAGCTGACAACCCCTTCTGTAGACATAACAAACTGGTTGATGCATTTTTCTGTTCGGCATATTTTAAATGTTTCATTTTTCATTTCATGCCATATTATACTGGCTAAAAAACAAGGATGACACTATTACCAATAATATCATTTAATTATGGACATGTTCAAATCCATTTCAATATCAATAACAATATTTAAAGTTGGTATTTACAGTAATATTAAGATAATACTAATTCAAACCAACTATTTACAAACATAATATATACAAAGAAGAAAAAAAAAATTTTTTAGCGACATATTTTACAGGTGCATCTATCTGGATTCCACCTGCCTAAAATCCGCCACCCGTTCTGAAATTATTAGGGATTTTCTCCCTAAAGGATCTTCAAGAAAGAATCTGGACCAAATGTTCCTGATATTTCTGCCTTGCAACAATGTTTTAAATGCATTTTGCGCTAGTTATCCTCTTAGGAGTACTGCCAACAGTGGTTGACAAAGATTGGTTGACAAAGATTTCTGCATAATGATCATGTAAGCTCCTATAGAGACTAACTCCTCAAATCAAATAGATGCACAATGCTGGTTACTCGTCAAAGAACACTTTGTAAGGAGATTTCCAAGCATTAAGAAAGCTGAATCCAGCATTCATGAATGGTATCTTCAGTTTTAGGACTCCAAATTATTCGTAGTGGAATCCGAACAATTTGAATCGTTTTCGGCCAAATCAAGTAACCTTTGGTTCCAATAGCCTTAGAGCCATGGGACCTCAAATATGGAATGGTTTGTGCTGCCAGAAGATTTTCAAACTTATTCTCTGTTATTATTTCATGATTATAAGATGGAGGGAAAAAGTGAAAACATACATGTGCACTGGATTAGCGATGCATCGTTCCCAGATCTTTTCATGAACTATCAAATCAGCAGTCCTGATCACATTAACAATCTCCAGAAGATCTTGTGAAACCTCAGAGATTTCTACTGTCCATGGCTTTTCAAGCGCAGGCAAAACTGCCACAAATTTTATCAATTTTGAGAAGACGAATTCTACAAGGTTGTATTTGTCTGTTTCTGTTTGTGCTGGGACTTGCTCCATGTGCCCAAAACTGCCAACTCTCATCGTCATCATGAATGGTAAATTGCAACGATGTTCTGTTGGGAAAAGTTTGAATGTAAAAAATAAACAATTGCATTTCACATTGAAAATACCACTGAATAGACCTTTTAGCTATTCTATAAAAGAGTCCGGATCCAGCGATATTTACATACGTTTTTATATGATAGGTTCGATTGAGTGCCGTTAAAGCTTCTATCTCTGTTGTGCACTACAAAATGCATCCAAATATCGCTCGATTCAGATTATTTTTAAGAATAGCTAAATGTCTATGTTCAGAGATAGATACACCATTATAAATAAATTGAGGTGCAGGGGCATGTAGAGGTACCTCATTGATGATGTCAAAATTGAAAGATTATTTTATTCCAAAACCAAAAGGGATTCTTGGCCGATAAACCCATGTTGAAAAGAGTACAATTATGGACAGGAATAACGTCTCAGGAATTGATCATTTGCTATCTGGAGAATACCTTAGGGTTATAAATGCTGCGGTTGCATAAATCTAAAAATGCTACTGTTTGGCCTTCAAGCACAGTTGAGTTCCCTTTTTGTTCTGCAATCACCATTGAGATCGGTTAGGAGGTGCAAACCACATTTTTGTACCCTGGAGCAAATAACATACAAGTTTCGGCCGAGGAAAAATAAACAAAAGAAATTTGTAAAATGAAAACGAGAAGATAGTGGTAAAATACGAACCAATGTCGGAGATTTGGGATTTGGTCATTGTCTCTACTTCTCTTCTTACAAGTTTCAATCTTTGATCTGTAACTGAATCAATGCTTCCACCATCTTTGGAGGTCAAGTAGAGCACATGTGTTCCAACAGCATGGACTTCCTCGATTTTGAAGTTCAATTTTGATCCCAAAATATTATACTTGATAGTTGCAGTAGATTTCAATGGGTTCTACAAAGAGATAAAAATTTTAACATCTGATCAAACGCAATGAGAACAGACTAATAAATCAAATAGTAACTGAGGAAGAAAACGACGCAAAGAAGATAGTGTAAAAGCTCTATTAAGCCCCTAGTATCGAAATCTATAATCTGTCTCAAATTAGATGTCACCTGCAAATGCCCGCGAATAGAAGTGTTTTTGCGAAGGAACTTTGCGTTATCGCAAATCTCAGTTAACATCTTATTTGAGATGGACTTTAATGTTTAGCAATGCAATACACCTCATTCGTAACTTAAAAAATATCAGGAAAAATGCCTTCATCACCTAAGGTTCATTTTACACTCAATTTAAGTAAAGTGATCAATTTCTTGATAAATGTCTTTTGAATTCTGTGACATATTTCGTGATATGAAAACTTGTTCTGCAAAAAGGAGAACGATACTAAAACTTTCTAAGAGTATGGTCACATGACTTGAAATGTGTAAATCAAACGTCAGCCGATTACGTCTATTCTTAAGAATTCTTTACAAATTTTTACCATCTCGTGGATGCTGAGATTCAAAATTAAAACTTACGTACTGTATTTTTACTTACTGTTGAAGGTTGTTCATTGGGTCCTGGAACAACTTTATTAAAAACTTCAACATCTGATTCTGTGCAGTTATCGACATGAATGACCTTTGTGACGTTGTATCCAATTCGAGTCCAGGCTCTTTTTGCGCTGATCACTTGGTATTCATTGACACTGTAAGATGTTGGGCAGACCCCAATTATTGATTCCTGAAAAGCAAGATTAATGGTTAAAGATTTTACAGTGCTTGAGGAGACCTGGTTTATTCGTAACGAAATGCTGACGAAGGGGAGGGAGCATACCCATGCATACAAAAATACCTGGTGAGCAGCACATTATCTATGCAAGTAACTTTGGAATAAGAAATTGCACGAGTGCACTTTAATGGCCACCACGAATAAAACAAACAGATGATACTGAGTGCTGCAAATATGTTTGGTAATCAAATCAAAATACTTCTCAATCTATTGCATTACAAACAGGGGAAGTTTTATGCATTTTGTCCAGAAACGAATCAAAATAATAAATGATTTAGGAGTAAGAACATGACTCTGACTTAACAGAAGCAACGAGAGCTTTCCTCAAAACATGACGGTAGAGGTTTAATGACGGTAGAGGTACCAGACACACTGAGAGAATGACAAAGGGTTCATTTTTTCCTAAACGAATTTTGATCATTTTTTCCTTTACTCAATGCCTATAAAATTCAGTTAAGTTCATTATCATTTTCAAATTCCACTACAACAAAGACATCAACATAGAATACAAACAACTTGAGCATTTTGAGAAACAAATTGAGAGAAACTAATCACAAAATACCAAAGACCAGTCTATATAGTTACACACCATCAAAATGAATTTGTAGAAAAGGAATATTATCAGGAAGAACTCCATCAGTAGGTAAAGTTATCGAAGACGGAGCAACCCCTAGCTTTAATTCAGGACTTGGATTCATTTAAAAGTTCAAATTAGATTCAATGTCATCTCAACATAAAGCTAACTGTGTATGATAGCAAGGGACTGGATGCTTTGAAAGACTTATTATTGGAATTGTATGAGGAGAAAAAATGAATAGAAGAACATGAAACTATTAACGAAATTCTTCTGCATAATGAAAGCCTTCAGAACGAAATATTTCTCACCTCTGTCTTATCAAATAGTTCCTCATCTTTGGTTTGCAAATTCTTTCCTTGGATGTCAACATGGAATAGGTTGATGATTCCCCTCTTTAGATTAATTGAGAACACTGCATCACCAGGCATTGGGAATACTTTCTGCACCAGTCCATCATGATATGTGAACTTGATTGGTTTCTTGATATGTTTGGCTAAACTCTCGAATTCACCATAGTTCCTGTAATCAACTGGACCATCTGTGTATTTTGGGTCTGATACACGTGCTGTCAAGTCGTATTTTGAAATCTAAAATGGAAGGAATATACCAAGAATTATGGTGCTATAACAGTGATTCCTGATTACTAAATGAACCGTTAAATTCAGAGGGGAACTCGGCTGTTAGGTGACACCAAACTAATTTCTGAAAGATATTTAAGAGGTTTCATGCACAAGACGAGAACCACCCAGACAGGCAGAAGCCTTCTTGCAAGCCCAGGATTGAAAAGGAGTTTCAATCGTCAATTTTAAAATTCTTTATGCATCATCAATTGAGGTATATATTTGATGAAGCTATTGATTCTAACATTTTGCAGTAAACGCATTTTAGTTGCCAATTTGTCGAGACCGCATTGAGGCCTGCACTTACCAAATCATTTGCAAGATAACATGACCGAAAAGCGTTTGATCTTGCAGTCTTAGGTTGATTTGTTAAAGCAAAATAAAGGAAAGAATTGCTTTCTGTCGCTAAAATTCGCAATATCCATGCTGCAGCCATTAATGGCCCTAAAATGTTCTCATGTGTTACGAAACACCGAGGCCGAATCTGAAAAAGGTTTCTATACTCAGCACAGCATCACAAAGCAAGATAACACATTACAACGAATTGTAACACAACACAACACAACAACACAACAACACAACAACACAACAACATAACACAACACAACACAACACAAGAAGACAGCTCTTAGAATGATATTTAGTAAGTTTACCTGGAGAATGAATTTTCCGAGTGAGAGAGGATGAAGCTCAACAGTGCAACTAATGAACAATTCAACAAACTGAGGTTGCAACAATGGAACTTGGGATGGTCTTATTCTTCCTTCATAATGGTAGATATATTTCGCATTTTGCTCGTATCCACCTAAAGTAACAATAAAGATAAATCAGGCGCAGAAAGACCAGTTTAGCAGGTAAAAAGCTAATTGATATTCTTCCATGTAATTTGCAGGAAATACAGATTCTAAGCGCTCTCACAGAAGAACTGAAGAAAACAACTATTTCAAGGAGAGAGATGAACCTGTCCAGTGTTATTAGGCGAGAGCAAATTGTAGCTAATTTTTCAACACTTCAGGCGAGCCTCATGGAGGCAGATCTATCAATCTCCAAAAAACAGGTTTCCGACCAGTTTCCACAAAGACTGGATGGGATCAAAATACGATGGTTTGCAGACGACAAAATATTGAATCTCTTTAGAACAAGTTACTATATAAAAGTATCGTCTCACCATTTAGGTCGTAAGGCAATGCAGAAGCTGCAAAACAAATGAAAGAGGCAATGAGTTTTCTGAATCAACAAATAAAACAGATTTATGAAAGCAAAAGCATGACGAAAGAAAGATCTTTATTAGCTACTAAGATCTTTAAATATATTCACTGCTAACAAGAAAGTACTTGCAAATGCATTTGGGAAACCTATTCAATCATGAACAAATTTTGAACAATCAGCTACATAGTATTTATCGACTGGATGAGTGAAGATCTAGAAAAATATAGTTTTAGACGGATTTTGCTTCAAATCTTTTAGAAAGATAGTGTAAATAGCTATCAAATCTTTCCTTGCGTTGAATGGCTTGAAACAAACGTAAAGTAATTTAATTCTATCGTAAGCTTTCATACTGTCTTGATTACTTTCAAAATTACAGCATTTTCCGTATTCCTACTTGTTTCAAATTGTTTCATAATCAAATTTGTCCCATCAACGAAATTCTGCTTTCCTCAATGTCAAATTTTTTTTGTCATGATGCATCAACCAAATATGAGACACATAGTTGAAATAAAATGTCCAAATTTGTATGTTCAGTCTCCTAGCTTCTTTAGCAACTAGCAACACAAGATTTGCCGCATAAGTTGAAAAGATAGGCATAGAATGTTAAAGAGCAATCGTCACCCAGGGTCCTTGCGGGCACCCTGCAATTTCAAACTTTCTGAAAATCAAATTTGACATGAATGACAAGTATGGATCCACGCTGCAGTAGTTAAATCGATAGAAAAGTCAACTGGTCCAAATTTTCTAACAATTCAACGACTGCACTGTGGATCAATGTTTTCTGCTTAGGCCAAATTTGATTTTCAGACAGTCTGAAATTGCAGCGTGCCTGCAAATGATCCTGGGTGACAGTGGCTCTTTAGGCAAATTGTAGAATATAGTGTGAAATACAAAATCAGACTTACCAGCAAAGACAAGGCCAATTAGGCCAAGGAGAAGCTTCATCTTGTTACCAAACCTTTTCAGCTTTCGCTTTTGAGTGAACAATTTCTAAATCACACATGAATTTATACAGATTTCCAAACAATGCTATCTATAACAACTGTTCCTATTTGCTTCAGTTTGTAAATTTCATGAATGAGCTGAAGTTAAGGTTCTTAAGCATTCATCAATTTCTTCAACAGGCTTGCTGTTCGTTTCACCGAATGACATTTCTGTTCTAATGTTCTTTCTTGTACTTTTGCTCCATCGTACCACAGGTAAGTTTGTCTTTAAGACAGCAGTCCTAATTTCATTGGTAATACTAATTCCTATCAAGCACCAAGCAATGTCTATTTTAGATGCTTTCCCAAGAAAATGACGAGAACTGGTTCATATGAACGGGCTTTTTCATTAAGTTTAGCAGGGTTTTGATTGACTACGAAAGTATAGTTTTTTAGAATTACGGTAAACCTAAAATATCTGTACACAAAGCAAACAACTAAAAATCACAATTTATTTCTCAAGAATCATTTTCCAAAGAAACAGAGCAAGCCCAGAGAGCAAGTTATTACCGCTAGAAATTCATTTTTCACTGCTTTCTAGCAAGAACTTTATTGCAATATTCATAGTTTGTTACATATGGAAATCAGATTCTATCAATGATATTTTCTTACTTATTTCCGAATTTCTTGGTTCTTTGAAAGTCAACAATTTGAATAAACTGAGATGAAGGAAATCTTATAAATACAAACACCAGCTAAGTGATGGATGTCTGATACTCGCTGCATTTGAAACCTTATCATTTCGTTTTACGACAAGAAATAATAACGAGGTGAGCCAGAAAAGGTCCCATTTTCGAAAATTCATAGCACCAAGAATACTGGATGGACTTAAATGAATCGAATTCTACTTAAAGGACGAAGGACCCAAGCACTTTTGCGATTTTTCTCACATTTGTATGACCACTGAAGGTATACCGGGTGTCCCAAAAAATATGGGACGGATTTGGTTGGCTCCAGCGATGTGAATTAAATTTATAGCTTAAATCGATGGCTAATCTCTCTCAGCATGTTCCTCGATAGTTAACTTGAACGTA
Organism: Aurelia aurita complex sp. Pacific; assembly: GCA_004194395.1. NCBI lineage: Eukaryota > Metazoa > Cnidaria > Scyphozoa > Semaeostomeae > Ulmaridae > Aurelia > Aurelia aurita complex sp. Pacific. The sequence continues at coordinate 354,754 of REGL01000152.1, forward strand.
AACACCTCGTTTGTTGGTATTGATGCTTTGAGAGCAGAAATTCTAATCTTCAAAGCTCACATTTGTACCCTCCTGCAAACCAGAGCTTTGGCCTTTTGGCCTAAACCAATTCTTGAGGCACAGCGAATAAATCAATGATAGCCTTGATAAAATTTTAATAATGTTACATCTTGTTATATTCTGTTTGCCAGAAATCACCATCCAGTCACCCATTGGGCAATTTCTTAACTTTTCGCTAATTTCAGTTTTTGACTCAGGAATTTGCTTGGGCCAAAAGACCAAAGCTCTGATTTTCAGGTGGGTAAAAACTTGAGCTTTCAATATCAGTATTTCGACTCTCGAAGCACCAATACCAACAAATAAGGTACCTACGTTCAACTTAAGTAGCAAGGAATATTTTGAGAGTGATGCAAGAAGTATAAGAAAAATTTACGATTTGCGTAAGTGTTTTAGGCCCCTTTCAGGCATTTCGCAGCAAAGAGATTTCCGAGAAGTCAATCTTACCTTTATGTTCAGGGATCATTGAATGCAAGAAAAATAAGAAAAATACTTCAACCTCTCGGCTATAAAGCAGAATTCGATATAGTCCAATCGATCCAGTACATATGGCGCTATGATTTTCTAAAAGTGGAAACTTCTTTTTGGCTCACCCGGTATGAGTTACAAAAGTTCTTAGTCTCAAGGTTCTGCAACTGTAAACTTTGTAAACACGGCACGTCATACTTGGTATCTGTTTACAAGGAAGCATATAGTAGGAAACAAGGAGGTTTGGCTGGCACAACAAGTAACTCATTCAAATGCAGCATTCATCAAATACAATAAAATTGAAATTGTTAATTCATAATTGCTTGTTAAAACTTGAGCTTAGATTATCTGATATTTATCCAAAAAAAGAATGGCAAAATATTTTCATTTGGTTAACTAAATAATTCAGACATTTACAAGACTAGGTCTGTTCATTGTTAAAGTTATACCGGGTGCACCAAAATAAACTATGCATTTTTGTCAGGCCATAATAAATCGTACACTGGACCGATTTTGAAGATTTATGACTTAATCTTTAGCAGAAAGCCTGAATTAGATTCTAGGACTTTTTGCAATGTTTTCCATTCTCTGTTTTTAGAGCTAGAAGCGAGTTTCTTAAAGTTTTCGTTTTCGAAAACATTGAAAACGATACAAAAACGTTGATCAAATTTTAAAAGATTCAACATGAATGAACAAAGAGAAAATGTTTCAGGGGGATTTGGGGGTTTAGTACGAACTCTCGTATAGCAGATTACAATTGGTCGATATCTGAATCGCAAATCACCACGTACAAGTTCTCTCTTTGTTAATTCATGTTGATCATTCAGAAAACTTGATCGATGTTTTTCAATCGTTTTCAGTGTTTCTGAAAACTAAAATTTTAGGAAATTCGCTTCTAGCTCTAAAAATTGAAAATGATAAAATTTGCAAAAAATCCCA
>REGL01000152.1:374885-388284 GCA_004194395.1 Aurelia aurita complex sp. Pacific
ATGAGGAGTGTTGAGGCTGCACGCAGGCTACTAACTGAAAATTGTGTCAAAACATTTTCATTTGTATTGCGAAGAGCAGAGACTAAACGTTTTTTGTTCTTCGATACGTTACTCCTGCTTATTAGCAACACATTATCAACATGTAACTGTAACCTCTGTAGTTTTGCTATCTAAATTGAAGCACTCATCGCTGCAGAAGTGTTCTTTTAACCATGATATGAATGTTGCAGATTTTTGACAAGAGCTTCAAACTGGTCACCAGTCGATGATCTAAATTTTCTGCAGCTGTCATCATATCATTTGAAATTTTAAAGTGGAAAAATAAAATGCAATCTGCGTCCTTTATATGTCAGGTTTTAAAGACGATAAAACAATAATGGATACTTCTCATGACGTGTCCTAAACATGAAATCTCTTTCCTCCCAAAGAACTCACTAATTGAATTGTCATGACTGAGTTGTGATTTGGGATGGACTCTCCCCAGTCCCTTATCATTAGATGGAACAATCCTTACTTGGGCCAAGTAAGAACTTAGGATGGAAGGAAGCAAGCAGACATATCACAACCATTGTTAACAACAGCTCCAAACAATTCTCGCTCTCGTGTGTAGGCCCGTTGACATTTCTGCTAGTTCCAGGCTCTTTCGCTTGCGCAGCTTTTTTGAAAATTTGCTCGAAAAACGCAATTCAGAGGGCGATTTCGATAGCTTCTGGAAATTGCATTCCTCGTGTCATGTCATGGTGACTTTAGCTTCAAAACATCAATCGTGCGGCCATTTCGTATTCTCTTCCTAACGATGTAAGACTTTTGAAAACAAGGCCTCTTATGCCAATTCTTCAAACTAAATATTCCTTACTTAAACCTTCATAAAAACAGGGCCTTTCTGTTCCTTCAGTTTAGCTGATTCGTCAATTCATTATTGGTCGCGTACAATCGACCCAATGCAAAGGAAAATATAACTGCTGTTAATTCTGAACGAAATTTTCTCCAAAGTATCTTAGCAGGCAGATATATTTATAATCGATCCTTCAACCGTTACTTCTTCCATAGCCTGCGTGCATACCCAAACGTCCACGAAGGTCCACAAACGTTCACGAAGGTCCATGAACGTCCACGAAGGTTTTTGAGTCTGCACACACAGGCTAGTACTTCCAAGCTTCAAGACTTAATTCACAAAATAGTTTTGGTTTCAAAATGTGATGAATTTTAAAGCTTCTCGCAAATGTTTGGAATAGAAACATGTTTTGGCCATTCGCAGGTGAAGAATCTAACCTGGTCATAATGTTTGCGTGCGCTTTCTCAAGTGTCAAAATATGAACGAAGGACACCAAAACACAAAGTGTGTATCGTATCATTGTGAAGTTTGATTAGTAGTGAGCCACCGGGCCTGCGTGCAGACGTTTCAGCCACCTTAACCTATTGTTTTTGTGTATTTTGAACTTACTTTTAATTCAGGGTTTTAATTGGTGTGACACCTTAAGTGCAAATCCACCCTAATCGTAAACCTCCATCGAAGGTGGATCATGAGCAGAAGAGGAGACTTTGTGTGTGAGGTCTTTAATGTCATCAAAGCTATTCAAATGGAAAATCGACTGCAGCAGCTAAAGTTCTAATGGGTTGTTTCGTTCAAACTGGGTATCCTATCTTCTCTCGAGAATCTTCTTTTGCTCGTCATTCTATCACGTTTCTGACCTGCAGAGTCAAAAAAAGGTCTTTGATGACATCAGAACTCTATACGCAAGTGAAAAAATAAAGTCTTCTACAGTTACTATCGATATCGAATGTGGTAGCAGGGAGAGCTTAATTTGACCCCCCTTTGGCCCATGACATTAATAACAATAGCAGACATTAAAGTGTGAATGAATCACAATAGCAACCTGAATCTTGGCCACACATTGACAACCCATAGTCTCACTACCTGTGCCCTAGTGAACAGTTCAAAACAAGGCTTTTTCAGAATTTCCAATGATTAGGCATTACCCAAGTACCATACGAGTAATATGATACAGGAAATAAGTAAAAATGCAGTAGAAATATGTTAAAAATTTCCTTTATCAAAATAAATAGTTTCTTAACTTATATTGCTATATTTTCCCAGTACTGGAGTTTCTTAACTTTTTGGCGATCTGAGAGTAGAGTTTCTTGTAGGCAGTTTCTTACAAAAGAATAATGTCATATCTTTAAAAATGGATCAATTGGAAAGATATACTGAAATAATAGTGTACCAAGTATGATTCTACTGTATTTGTCGCGTCATGCTTGTCCTCTGAAAAATACGTGTATATCTTGGTTTNTTCTTATAAAAAGATAAAGTCATCTTTTTAAAAACGGATTAATTGGAAAGATATACTGAAATAATAGTATACCAAGTATGATTCTATTTGTCGCGTCATGCTTGTCCTCTGAAAAATGCGTGTATATCTTGGTTTCTAAAACTATCCCTTTCGCGAAATGAGTACTCAGTCAATAGATAAAAACATATATCACAGTTTTGATAAAATCATTTACAAAGTTGAGAATCAACTATTTTCTAATGCTATTATTTAGGTCTAATAAAAAACCTAGGAATCTATTAAATATGAAAATTACGTACAAGAGAGTAGGCCTACATTTACATCTATGCTATATTAAAACATCAAATTGCTAGAAAAATATTCAGTTACGTAGCATTGTTCTGGAAGGGATTATCTCTCTTTACCCTCTTCAGAAAAAATGTTGTGTTGTTTGGCTTGGTACTGGCAACATGAAATGGGCCATGTGTGACCGTACCTATTCGATTTCAGTGTCACAAACAACATTTCTTTGGAATGGACTGCTGGGAAGTCGTTGTCAAGCAACAGACCTTTCAGCAGTACTGGAAAGGAGTCTGGATCGAGAGGGTCATTTTCTATATTCTGTAGAATTCTGATGAATTTTCGAATGTACGTACATTCGATATTCGAATGATAGATGCTGGCCCATCACTCGATTCCCTAATTTTGAATAATAGGCAAATGGCTTATTCTCAGTTTTGATAGAGGAAATTCAAAAATCTGATAGCGCTTTATGATGAGATGTGGCAACTTGCAAGAAAATGCACCAATTTAATTCGCCCTGTGAAAATAGCAAAATCAAACAAATCTTTACTTTATTTGGTTCATGTAAGCACATTAGAAACATCGTTTTCAACAAAATTTGGAATGTGGCTGAATAAGGATATGATGAGTTTTGGTGGTTAAATTTTATCTCTGTTTATCCACAAGATTGGAAATCCATTACTGTTTCTAAACAAATCTCCGAGGTTCAAATTACCTTATCAAATCTGCTTTCAAGAACTTTACAGGTCTCATTCTCGCTTGTAATCAAATTGCAATGATCATCAGACAGAGGCTATACGACAGTTTACGTCTGGAACTAGACTCATTACATAAGTCCCTTTAACTTTCGCTCGTTGTTGTTGCTGTTGTTATTGCTACAAATCGGTTCTGGGGGCGAAACAAGAGACTTCTATAATCTTACAACTTACCTCTATCGGAACGTAATGACACGTACAGGATATATGGTTGTGGAGGGTTTCCCCAACAGTCACGTGAACACCTTGTTTCCCTGTGTTCTTTAATATATGACCTATGTCACTGAGAAATTTCGCAGCAGCAAAGCAAGGGATTGTCCAAATATCAAACATAGCTAAAAGATCAATTCGGTTGGACCATTGCAGAATATTCCCGGGTGTACATTTGAATCTAAGATTTTCTAACTAAAATATTTGATCTAATTTACAATATCAAAGCCTGTCTGATTGCTACACTACATTAAAAGTTTTCTTTATATGTCAGGTTGTTCCTAAAATTTTGTGCTGAGCATTTCACCTCGCATCTCCCCTCGCATCTCCCTTACAATTCAATCAACTTGCAGAATGTCTTTTCATATGTAACGAAAGATGGTCAGAACGCGAAAAAGTACGACTGCATCGCGCACATTTAAACGGTCTTTGCCCTGTGTGCTTTCTATAATGTCGTGTTAGTTCATCTGACCGTGCAAACCTCCACGTACAGCCTTCCCACGTACACGCATATGGTTTCTCTCCCGTATGAGTTCGTTGATGTGCTTTCAAATGCGAACTTTTCGTGTATGATTTCTTACAACCTGGGTGCACGCATTGATGTGTTCGTGGAACAGATATGTTTCTTTTTAGCGTGTTCGTGTCGATTGATAAATCCTTTTTCGAAAGCAGATGATTGTCGAGTCCCATATCTATCGCAAAGTCAATATTTTCTACGCTATTTCCCATCTTTGTTTCCACAACACTGTGCGACCGAACCATGGTTGGTGGTGAGATGTTCTGTAAAGCTTCCGGGGAGACCGGGGCCACTTTGAACTTTCCACTCATTTCAGATGGGCCTAAATCGACCCTTGTTGACAACACGACCTGTGGCAAAACATTTGGGGAATTGACAATTATATTTCTACCACCCGTTAAACAACCATTTTCGCTGAAAGTAAAACCGGCTGCGGAATAACAAGGTTCCGCACAAGGTGTCTTTGCTATGGTCGTGAAAAAGTTTTGTCTTTCCGGAGCCTGGACTAAATGGTAGCATTGATTTGTTCCTAAGGCATTTGCAACAGTTAGTATGTACTGCGGCTGCACAGTGGCAAACTGCGGAGTCATTGTCGACGGTGGAGATATATAAATAGGAGTATTAGCTTCTTGAATGGAAGGCACGAATATTGGACTAGTAGACTCGTTGATAATCAGACTTTCTACAGGTCTCTTGTGAAAACTGTCGGCAAGCTGTTGTTGATAACTTTGCTGCACATAGGCAACTGCTAAAGGATGCAGGTTCTGTTGAGAGCCTGCTAGGCCATTCCTCTGTTGTTCTTCCTCATGGGGATGTCGCTGTTCCTTGAGCTCTTCATAATTCTCAATGGGTTCCTGCTTCACTTGAATTATCTGCTCAGGTTTTTCATCTCGTCGTGCTTGCTTCGAGCTGTTGGCTAAAAATTCGACGATGTCCACCGTGAAATTATCATCAGTACTGTCAGATGTTGATCCATCACTTGATGACGTTTCAAATTCACTCCAAAGCTAAATGAGAAAAAAAAATATTCAGAATTCTGTGATTGAAATATTAAAGGGCCATTATCAACCAAGGTCCTTTGCGAGCACGCTGAAATTTCTCACTGTCTGAAATTTCTCACTTGATGACGTTTCAAATTCACTCCAAAGCTAAATGAAAAAAAACTTATTCAGAATTCTGTGATTGAAATATTAAAGAGCCATTATCAACCAAGGTCCTTTGCGAGCACGCTGAAATTTCTCACAGTCTGAAATTTCTCACTTGATGACGTTTCAAATTCACTCCAAAGCTAAATGAAAAAATATTATTCAGAATTCTGTGATTGAAATATTAAAGGGCCATTATCAACCAAGGTCCTTTGCGAGCACGCTGAAATTTCTCACTGTCTGAAATTTCTCACTTGATGACGTTTCAAATTCACTCCAAAGCTAAATGAAAAAAAACTTATTCAGAATTCTGTGATTGAAATATTAAAGAGCCATTATCAACCAAGGTCCTTTGCGAGCACGCTGAAATTTCTCACAGTCTGAAATTTCTCACTTGATGACGTTTCAAATTCACTCCAAAGCTAAATGAAAAAATATTATTCAGAATTCTGTGATTGAAATATTAAAGGGCCATTATCAACCAAGGTCCTTTGCGAGCACGCTGAAATTTCTCACTGTCTGAAATTTCTCACTTGATGACGTTTCAAATTCACTCCAAAGCTAAATGAAAAAAAACTTATTCAGAATTCTGTGATTGAAATATTAAAGAGCCATTATCAACCAAGGTCCTTTGCGAGCACGCTGAAATTGCTCACTGTCTGAAATTTCTCACTTGATGACGTTTCAAATTCACTCCAAAGCTAAATGAAAAAATATTATTCAGAATTCTGTGATTGAAATATTAAAGGGCCATTATCAACCAAGGTCCTTTGCGAGCACGCTGAAATCCTCACTGTCTGAAAATAAAATTTGGAATGAGTGGAAACCATGCATCAACAATACAGTATTTGAACTGATTGAAAAGTTGCTGCTGTAATAGTTCAAATACTGCATTGTGGATCTGTAGTCCACCGTTTGGGCCAAACTTGAATTCAGACGGTCTAAAATTACCTACGAATACTGTATTTAGGCCATGCTATAATGGCTGCAAGGCAGCAATTAGGCTCATTACGTAAGTCCCTCTAACTTTCGCTCGCAGTTGTTGTTCTTAATACCGTTATTGTTGTAGTGAAAAGAAGTTGGGAGTGCGAAACAAGAGACTTTGTGGAATGAGTCTAGGCAGCAACGTTCATTCAAGCGAAGGGTGTATCACTCTTCCAAAAAAGTGTACGAGATTTTTCTAAATGATAGGATGTTCAGGTTTTTTCTACGGATTTTTCTCAAAAAACTATTTGACAAAGGTGTACGTGATTTTTAGGGAGTGATACGCTCCTCGCCTGCAAGGAGATCTACACATACGTAGGTAATGACTGCGCAGGAGAGACCTTGAGATTGGGAATAATTGGTTAGAATACTTTCCACTCTGCTAGTATATTTGAAAGAAAACCAACATCTTTAATAAAAATTAAGTGAATAATTGCGTGTGCCTTATTTGTGGTTTAGAGAAAGTTTAAAAATTTTTCCCAACATTGCAAAATTAAAGAGGAGAGACTGATAACAGTTGTTTTCTAACGTGTGGTTTCTTGAAGACAGTCATTAAAATGTTCAAACACGACATATCTGAAACTGTACAACATATGCTTCTCTCGAATTTGATTTCTTACTATGACTATGAAGAAGGGTCCCTCCTTCTAAGATCTCCTTCCAGGCTCCTTCGAGTGGTTGCTTCTCAATCCAATCCAAAGGGGCCTTTAGAGATAGTGTCAGCCATCCAGGGTTTCTTTTTTCGCTGAAATTTCAGACTGTCTGCAAATCAAAGTTGGCCTAATCGGAAACCATGGATCCATACTGCAGCAGTTGAACTGAGAGAAAAGATTTACTTTATGGCCTAACCATAGTTAATATGGCCTAACTGTTTTTTGAGTTCAACTGCTGCACTGTGGATTTATAATTTCCTTTTTGGGCCAAACCAAATTTGATGTTCAGACAGTCTGAAAGGGCAGCATTACCACAAAGGATCATGGGTGACAATGGCTTTTTCACAAACATAACTGTGGGTGTTATGGGGGCAAATTATTAAACTAGCACAGGATGCGTGGTGATGAATTTTGGTCTTTGTTAGGACTAGACTTCAGCTTCAGCCCAGGAAGATCAGACCTCAGCTTGCATCCAACCCTAGCTAATACCAAATATCTAAATTCTGTTTTTCATTATTGATTTATGACATATTTGTAAGTTTTGTATTTCAATTTTGTATTGATGCGATATCGTGTAAAAATATGAATTAAATAAGTTCAGGAGTTTAGTTTTCGAACTACGCAATTTCTCCACCCTTCCTCCCCTTATCGTTGGAGTTCGAGAGATTCAGGATGGCATATGGCATGGTTGCATGATAGAGTAGGGCAGATCAATTTCGCAGATTTCCTTGTTGTCAAGAAATCAACACCCCCACTCAAGCCAACTATAAATTCTCTCTTGCCATAAATAGGTGAACGNGCTAAATGAAAAAATATTATTCAGAATTCTGTGATTGAAATATTAAAGGGCCATTATCAACCAAGGTCCTTTGCGAGCACGCTGAAATCCTCACTGTCTGAAAATAAAATTTGGAATGAGTGGAAACCATGCATCAACAATACAGTATTTGAACTGATTGAAAAGTTGCTGCTGTAATAGTTCAAATACTGCATTGTGGATCTGTAGTCCACCGTTTGGGCCAAACTTGAATTCAGACAGTCTGAACTTACCTACGAATACTGTATTTAGGCCATGCTATAATGGCTGCAAGGCAGCAATTAGGCTCATTACGTAAGTCCCTCTAACTTTCGCTCGCAGTTGTTGTTCTTAATACCATTATTGTTGTAGTGAAAAGAAGTTGGGAGTGCGAAACAAGAGACTTTGTGGAATGAGTCTAGGCAGCAACGTTCCTTCAAGCGAAGGGTGTATCACTCTTCAAAAAAAGTGACGAGATTTTTTTAAACGACAGGATATTCAGGTTTTTTCTACGGATTTTTCTTAAAAACAAAAGGATATTTGACAAAGGTGTACGCGATTTTTAGGGAGTAGTGATACGCTCCTCGCCTGCAAGGAGATTTACACATACGTAGGTAATGACTGCGCAGGAGAGACCTTGAGATTGGGAATCATTGGTTAGAATACTTTCCATTCTGTTAGTATATTTGAAAGAAAACCAACTTTTTAAATAAAAATCAAGTGAATAATTGCGTGTACATTATCTGTGGTTTAGAGAAAGTTTAACAATTTTTCCCAACATTGCAAAATTAAAGAGGAGAGACTGATAACAGTTGTTTTCTAACGTGTGGTTTCTTGAAGACAGTCATTAAAATGTTCAAACACGACATATCTGAAACTGTACAACATATGCTTCTCTCGATTTTGATTTCTTACTATGACTATGAAGAAGGGTCTCTCCTGCTAAGATCTCCTTCCAGGCTCCTTCGAGTGGTTGCTCCTCAATCCAAAGCCCCAGCAAAGAGGCCTTTAAAGAGATAGTGTCAGCCATCCAGGGTTTCTTTTTTCGCTGGAATTTCAGACTGTCTGCAAATCAAAGTTGGCCTAATCGGAAACCATGGATCCATCCACACTGCAGTAGTTGAACTGAGAGAAAAGATTTACTTTATGGCCTAACCATAGTTAATATGGCCTAACTGTTCTTTGAGTTCAACTGCTGCATTGTGGATTTATAATTTCCTTTTTGGGCCAAATTTGATTTTCAGACAGTCTGAAACGGCAGCATTACCACAAAGGATCATGGGTGACAATGGCTTTTTCACAAACATAACTGTGGGCATTATGGGGGCAAATTATTAAACTAGCACAGGAATTTTGGTTTTTGTTAGGACTAGACCTCAGCCCAGGAAGATCAGACCTCAGCTTGGTTCCAATCCTAGCTAATACCAAATATCTAAATTTTGTTTTTCATTATTGATTTATGACATATTTGTAAGTTTTTGTATTTCAGTTTTGTATTGATGCGATATCGTGTAAAAATATGAATTAAATAAGTTCAGGAGTTTAGTTTTCGAACGACGCAATTTCTCCCCCCTCCCCCCCCCCTTATCGTTGGAGTTCGAGAAATTCGAAAAGCATGGATGCATGATAGGATAGAGGACAGATCAATTTCGCAGATTTCCTTGTTGTCAAGAAATCAACACCCCCACTCAAGCCAACTATAAATTCTTTCTTGCCATAAATAGGTGAACGAAGGTGCANTGCATCCAACCCTAGCTAATACCAAATATCTAAATTCTGTTTTTCATTATTGATTTATGACATATTTGTAAGTTTTGTATTTCAATTTTGTATTGATGCGATATCGTGTAAAAATATGAATTAAATAAGTTCAGGAGTTTAGTTTTCGAACTACGCAATTTCTCCACCCTTCCTCCCCTTATCGTTGGAGTTCGAGAGATTCAGGATGGCATATGGCATGGTTGCATGATAGAGTAGGGCAGATCAATTTCGCAGATTTCCTTGTTGTCAAGAAATCAACACCCCCACTCAAGCCAACTATAAATTCTCTCTTGCCATAAATAGGTGAACGAAGGTGCAAATTTGCTCAACATGCAAGTGAACTGATTTCCCACGGTATTTCCAGATTAGCTTGAGCTTTGCATCATAAAATCTGCCAATCTCATTACGCATCAATCATCACATCCATGGCGAAAGGCCTTTTCTATTTGCTTCTTGAAAACCGTCTGGAAAACTTCAGTCTTTGTGCAAACATGATTTGTCTGATTCAAAAGAGAGGCAAGGAATTTAGGAAATTTTGCAGCCTTCGAAAAGGAGAGTTCCAACTCAAGCGGGTAACGCCCCCATTTGTGGAATGATCAAAGCGTGAGGCCATTCATGGCAAATAAAATACACAACATTTTTTGAAAGAAATTAAGAATTTGGGCCAGTACTGAAAGTTTTTTAAAATTATCCGATTTTGAGTACTCAGAGTTTCTTACAAGCTTCTTAAAGGTTCCATAAAAATCTTCATGTTTACTTTTACTAGCTGCTGTGCCATTGTAAAAATTTCCAAAAAGGTAAAATGAATTAAAACTATGCTTAGGATTTCCTTCATTAAATCTAATAAAATAAATAGTTTCTTAAGTTGCATTGGAGTTTGTTAAAGCCTAAGTAAGCCCCGACAATATTGCTCGAAATTTGTCTATTCTACCGTATGTATTTATAAACGTACGTACGTAGCTAGTCGAAACATTGTGGTCGTGGTCGTGGAGCATATTGTTGCTGTTGTTGTCAAAAAGCGCGTAAAATTTGATTTGATTGATGGTTTAACGCGCCATATTTGATTTGAACGTAAAATTGAGCTAAAATATGACAGGAAGAGAGAAAGCTGCAGCGATCTGTGAGTTGAGTTTCCTTTTTAACAGCTTCTCATGAAAAGAAAGACGTTTACGAACTCAAGTGGTAACGCCCCTTTTGTGGAATGATAATTATGCAGACCTTTTACATACTCACGGGCGATTCATGGCAAAATGAGCAACTTCTTTCACCTTTATGAGATAAATTTAATATATTATGAACTCAGTCGAGATCTAATCAAACTTCAATAAATGTTTAATCACACACGGCTCAAATTCTAATTCACTTCCGACGACTGTAAAGCCTTATCCATTGACAGACCTGCAAATCGACAATTTAGGGGGGTTCCCCCTTTCTAGTAGAAAGGGGGCACAGAGAAAGAAATTCAGTCGGAGATGAAAGAAATTCTGCAACATAACATTGTTCAGATGTTGATTTCGAAACTTTAGGGAGATTTGAAATGCTCCTTTTCCACAAGATGTTTTTAGCGGGTGTTTTGAACAACACTTGGAATGAAAATGGCGTTGACTGATGGAAGCTGTATTTTGTCCGACACTGCACTGGTAACAGCAAACGGTCCTACTTAACTGACGATTTGCTAAGAGACGTTTTTCTTGTAGTTGGTAGAAAAGCACGTAGAAGTCTTGCATTGCAGCCATCAAGACAAACACCGCACTGACACTTGCATGTTTTGCTTGGCATTTCCTTGTTTTTCATGGCTTCAACTTACAAAAATTGGCAATTATTGGAACTGAAAACAGTCGGCGATAAAGAATCCCCCTGGACGAGATCAGTATTCTGTCAAGTATGAAATAGATGAAACGGATGTCTGTAACATTTTATCTGGAAATGATAATAAGTGTGTGGAATTTAGTTTGAGTGGCTAGACATGAAACAAAAGAAAAGGAAATCCGCACTAATATGGCGGCTACATATGTCGGGAATATATGTGATCTGGTTGTGTGTGAAAAATAGAAAATTATCTTACTTTTAAAGATGATAGAGTCGCAAGTCGTTTAAATATTTGATGTATATAAATAGTTGATAAAAGAAGGGGATAATTGTAGAAAGGCCTGTTTGTCTGGGCCCTGATCTTATTCACAGACACAGACAAAAGGAAACAAATGGAACTTAAACTCTTGAATTCCAGAAATATTTATATCGATTACAGAAGCACAGCACTAAACTCAAATATCAAATTTCACCCTCAAAATATGTCCTTCGATCAATCATAAAACAAAATTGATGCTACAATCATAAAATTAAATTTTGTAAAATTATAGCGCCAAAGCAAAGCTGAAAACATAATCGAAAAAAGGTATTTTTGGTTGCAGATACGATAATTTCTGATGACTAACAGAATAAATATAGCAAATTGGTTAAATTTGACGTACACGTTGCTATTTATCACTACTCACATTAACAGACGAATGTGAGCCAAATATTTGCGATTGAACCGATTTATAACCTGTAATATTTGATCAATGTTGAATGAAAGCCATCTTTACAGCTCTCTATTTACCTCCCAAATTGATATTCAACTTAAAATTGATGTTAGTTTTGCCTGACTTTCGTCACTCTCTGTTACAGGATCTGCCCTTTTCTCTTTGGCAGGTGGGGGCGTTTTAGCCTTCAACCCCTTCCCCTCCTCTAGCTCAAAATAGCGAAAGAAATGCGTCAAAACTTTATGAAACAAAAATTCAGACAAAGTCAATGGGATGGAGATGGAGGCCAGTCCGACCTATAAAGTTATTCTTATTCGATATCCAGTTTCTCCAGACCAAAGTGATTTCTCTTTGTCTCCCGACAATTTTAAGACTTGACACAAATTCAGTGAAGCATTTTCGAGAATTTTAGTGGTTTCAGGAGACTTTGTTACGCATTACAAATCGTATGAGCTAAAACAGATGACAGAACAAACAAACTCAGGACCGAAAATTGTAGCATAATTAAACACGAATTTAAAATCTCTAACACTGCTTGCATATGGACTCATAGTTATTCTACTACTCACAACGAACACAGGACACTCCCCCAAAATTGAAATCACGGCATAGGTCTCGGCATAGGTATCAAAATAGGACATGATAATACGTAAATTATTCAACAAGTTTCAAATAGAATAAATTCGGAATTTCACAACTTCAAACTGCAAACAAGAGACAAACAAAGAATTGAGAGCTTCACTAACAAGCTTAGTAAAAATAAGAAAAGGGGAGTTTACCGTTTGAAAGTCATAATTCCAATCTGTGATATCGCTGAATGCCTTCTCCCTCTTTTCTGTTTTTAAAACATTGGCTGTTGATAGCAACGGGTCTGCGATTGACATCATGTTACTTTAATTTGCCAACGCCAGCTCTGTGATGACTCCCTTCTCCCGTTTTCCGCCACTTTCCTGTCAGTAGCCCACAGATGGTCGCCTTTCGCCAACTGCAGAGGTCTACAGCAGTGCTCAAAAGAAATTAAAATTCAACGAAATCTACGATCGGAGCGGTCTGGAGCGCTAACAACTGATTTGAACCGTGACAAGTCAATGATCTCGGTAATGCGATTGGTTGCTTGGGTACGAGAGCCTCAGGATGCCTGTATCTCACACTTAGCCAATGAGAAAGAGATTTGTTTATTATCATTGCCTTCATGAAACAAATGATATGAGGCAGGCATGTAGCTATTAATCCCCTGCATTTGTTTATAAAGGCAAATATACCCCCCTTTTGGTGGACGGGGGTAATTTTCATGAAAGATCTTTTGCAAACAGTGGAGAAAAGTATCCACTGCTGAACTGGCTAGCTGTCCACTGCTGTTTTTCGTGATTAACACCAAACTTCAAATTTGAAACATCGTAAACAGGGGCGCACATTAGGGGGGGTGTGGGGGGGTGAGACACCCCCCCAATAATTTCTGAGGATGCAGTTCGTCAAAATG
>REGL01000153.1:1809-29472 GCA_004194395.1 Aurelia aurita complex sp. Pacific
TTTCAGGATTACTACAGCCACTTTCCACCAAGTCTTGCTCGCTTCTCCCCAAATGATGCTGATATGGTGGTGTACACAGGATATGGAATGAAGAAACAAATATCCTTCTATAGTTTATCGCAGAAAAAGGTAAGTGATCATAGATTAAGAATTAAAATATTTGAACTGAAAAGCTTCAGGCCATAATGTTTAGAAAAAATGATTTCTGACCGAAGTTAGATATATGTTGAACAAACTCTATAAAAAATTTCAGACCAATCCTTTTGAGGTGCCAAGCTATGAAAAGGGTTTGGTGAATTTAATTAGTCATTATGTAACTGGGGTCAGGTCCAGGTAGTGACACTTTCACTGCCAGGAAGAGGTTTTGGTTCTCTGTCAGTTGAATCATGCCTTAGGACTTGCTTCCATTTTAAGTGAACATGAGTGCGATCTTATGTCCAAGTTGTCAGTGAAGTTTAGACTTCAATGTTCAGTTTGGACTCCTAAGATTGCGGTCTTTTTGAATTTTGGATAACTTACAGTATTTACCTTGAGTTAGAAGTCCAAAATTCTTTTGTTTTGAATATTACCAATTAGAATAGCAATGCATCATTTCCAAATACAAGGAGTTTGGAAACTGTAAAATGTTGCTTTTATATGAACTTTGATTTTTCTCTCAGAAGTGTTTCATCAGTTTTGTTTTTGCTGCAGGGTACACTTTAACCTTTACCACAATTCCATGTTTACAGTATATGAACTTGATGATTCAAGCAATGATCTTTATTACCAGGTTGTCAGAGCAGTTTCACTTACTGAATGGGCACTATCTATAGACATCTCACCAAAAGGAAATCTAGTTGCTGTCGGATCAAAAGGTAATGAAGCAAAGTAATGCCTTTTTTGATAAAATAACCATGTTAGAAATTGGTTCGTTTTTTACAACAACATTTAAGTTAATTTCTAAATGTTGCCTTCATGATTATTGCACTGCCCTGCAAATGGTTGGTTGCAATCTGCTTTGTAAGTGGTTGCTGCAACGGCAGCAAGGCTTGTTGCTATTCTATAAAAGAGTTTGGATTGAGCTATATTTTTACACATTTTACAACAAGTGTTCAATGGAATGACGAATGGCGTCAAGGCCAGTTTCCAGTCAATGGAATTTTCCAAGCAGGTTGAAATTCTATCATTTACTATACAAAATGTCACAAAGTAAAATAATAGAAATCTAAGGTTGAATGACTTTTGATTGTGTAAATTCTACCTGCTCCAAAACTTCCATTGACTGGAAACATGGTCTTAACAGCTTCTATCACTGCTGCCCACATTTGAAAATTCCTCAGATTTCTACAGAATATTTTAAACCATTTGATCCCAATTCTTTTGTAGAATACCTACAACAGAAGGTGTCTTGTTTGCTTGCTGTTTGCTTGTTTGCCAACAAGCTATTTTCAAAATGTTCTGAAAACATTTTGAATTTGTTTCCTAGATCGCTTGGTGAAATTAATTGATTACAAAGAGGGGACATTTCAAGATTTCATTGGACATTCGGATTCGACAAAAATTGTTCAGTTTTCACCAACTGGAAAATTCTTGTTCACTGTTGGATTTACTGATGTTCTTGTTTGGGAAGTTAACGTTTAACTGACATGCTGTATTTGAGGGTAGATTGTACATACATATTAGACAGATTTTCTATGAAGATGCAGAAAAGAAATAACAACTGAGTAAACAGAGTTTCGAGTTCTTGATGTTAAAACATCAGCAAAATGATATTCTTGTCTATTGTAATCCTGTCAAATATGCACAAAGACAAATACACAACTTTCCTCTGCACACCAATGCAAGATTTCATGTTGTAAAATTTCAGTATGTATGAAGTTTCTTGAGCTNCAGCAAGGCTTGTTGCTATTCTATAAAAGAGTTTGGATTGAGCTATATTTTTACACATTTTACAACAAGTGTTCAATGGAATGACGAATGGCGTCAAGGCCAGTTTCCAGTCAATGGAATTTTCCAAGCAGGTTGAAATTCTATCATTTACTATACAAAATGTCACAAAGTAAAATAATAGAAATCTAAGGTTGAATGACTTTTGATTGTGTAAATTCTGCCTGCTCCAAAAATTCCATTGACTGGAAACATGGTCTTAACAGCTTCTATCACTGCTGCCCACATTTGAAAATTCCTCAGATTTCTACAGAATATTTTAAACCATTTGATCCCAATTCTTTTGTAGAATACCTACAACAGAAGGTGTCTTGTTTGCTTGCTGTTTGCTTGTTTGCCAACAAGCTATTTTCAAAATGTTCTGAAAACATTTTGAATTTGTTTCCTAGATCGCTTGGTGAAATTAATTGATTACAAAGAGGGGACATTTCAAGATTTCATTGGACATTCGGATTCGACAAAAATTGTTCAGTTTTCACCAACTGGAAAATTCTTGTTCACTGTTGGATTTACTGATGTTCTTGTTTGGGAAGTTAACGTTTAACTGACATGCTGTATTTGAGGGTAGATTGTACATACATATTAGACAGATTTTCTATGAAGATGCAGAAAAGAAATAACAACTGAGTAAACAGAGTTTCGAGTTCTTGATGTTAAAACATCAGCAAAATAATATTCTTTTCTATTGTAATCCAGTCAAATATGCACAAAGACAAATATACACAACTTTCCTCTGCACACCAATGCAAGATTTCATGTTGTAAAATTTCAGTATGTATGAAGTTTCTTGAGCTTAACATGCTTTTGAAGAGCTTGCATCTTTGAAATCTTTTCAAGAAATCATTATCAGCAGAAATGAATGAGGAACTTGTGCGAGAAGCTCCTCAGAAATGTTGCTCCAAGCAAATAAATCTGTTTTACATGGGTAAGGATCAGTGTTATTGTCTATCTTTATATCTCAGCAATAACTTGAGATCCTGTGTGTTTCAGATTTGGACCTTGTTTTATTATGGAAGTTTACAGCATTAAACAATAAATTATAAAAATATTTCCAAAACTTCCTATGAATAACTCATATTTTTTTAAATGTACAACACTCTTAAATTAAGTTACTGAATCAAAATAATTTACAAACCTCCTATTATAAAAGTCAAAATAACAACTAGTAATAGCCTGCATAGAAAAGTCATACAGTAGGTGTCAGCTAAAGCCAACAAAGTTTTCTGATCTTAAAACAGATCATAATAAAAGCTATCATTTGCATCTTGCCAAAGCAACTTTACTCAGAGTTCAGTCAGCATTCAGCTATTTATGTGGAGATTAAGCCATAATTGATTCAGAGGAGCAGACCTAGATCTTAGCCTGTTAAACTATCTACTGTTCTGTTTTAGATTATACAATGCAGTCAGTTAAATTCAGAACACAGGTGATAATATAATCTTTCTTTTCCTTTCCTTTTCATCTTTCCCACCCCCACCTCGTTCTGGTGTTGTATCATCTTTTTCCACAGGGGCCATTGCTGGATATTCTTCACTAGTGGATTGTGCATCATCCTTTTCACACCCCTCATCTTTCCTGCATTTCTCTTCAGCAAGGATGCTCTCACTGAACGATTCATCTACATCAGTTGCAGACAAACTGCTTCCAATTGACATTGGACTAATGTTATCAGAGGTAACTGTTTTATTCATATCTTTTGACTCAGTTTCCATAGGAACTTCATACTCGATACTTTTTTCTGTATTCTCATGATCTATGTCAATGCTTATACCTTCAAGTTTACGTATCTTTGAAGGGCTGCAAATATCTTCTATGTTCTCAATCACACTGCTTATTTTCGACTCATTCATCTTGATTGCTGTGTTTCCATCTGTAGATACAGGGACATTTGTCTTTTCTACATCTGGTGAACTCTCCTCAAGAACGGCTTCATTCTTCTCATCTGCAGACATTCTTGTTTTCAACTTAGCCTTAGATTTGAGTGCTGTCATAGAGCTTTGTTCCCCAACTGAGAATTCTTCTGTTTTCCTTTCAACTTCAGGTACCATTTCTTCATCTTTCATTGTCAAAGGAGGGAAGAGTCTCTGTTGTTCACTAACAATTTTTCCATTCACTGCCATCAATGCATCTTTATCAACAACTAGATGCAAGAAACCTTGACAAATCAGTTTTTGTCTTTTATCTGACATATATTTACGACCCCCTAAAAAATTGACGACTTGGTGGATATCAGAAGGTGACATATCCTTCAGTTTCTTGGCTCTGTCAGGGAAGTTCACATTCATTTGTTCTGGAGCTATCTTTGCAATTTCAACTAATTCTTTATCTGTTGGTGTTTTCAACAATAATTTATCAACAGCCAAAATCAAGGCTTTGCTTACTTCAAACTGGCAACATTTCCCATTGATAATATCATTACTTGATATTCCTAAAACTTTGAGACATTTCTTGAAGAGTATCTCAGTTTCCAAAATATCAGTGATAGCATTGTGCTCTGCCATTTTCTCAACTTCCTTGCTACATTTAAACTCTGATGCCTCCCCATTGGGGGACGATTGCCATTTGTAACCAATTTCCTGGTATTTAAAGACTTGAATTTGCAGAAAGCTTGCTAATGCAGACAAACTGTAATATCTTGCAAAAGGGAAAGCTGCTAATGCCAACCGAAATGTGTCAAAAAGTTTGAATTTCAACTTATCAAACCTTGTGGTAATTTCTCCTGGATTGTCAGAAATATGACTAGGCCCTCTCCAACCTTCATCTGACTCACTTTCAAGATCACTACTCCTTTGATCCAGACGAACAAATTCCCCTCGTAACATATCAAAATCGTACGTTATATTATGCCCCACAACTAAGTCAACACTTTGCAACAGGTCGAGAATTTTCAGAGATTCCTCTTTGAACGTCGGTGCATCTTTCAGCATTTCTGGACTGATGTGATGGCATTTAAATGATCCACTTTGATATATCTTCGCAGCATCCTTGCCAGGGTTAATGTAGGTTTCGTAAAGATTATCAGGAGTTCCTTTGTGATTCAGAGTAAGACATGCAATTTGAATTATTCGATCAGTGTGAATATCTAGGCCAGTTGTTTCCAGGTCTAGAATTGCGATCTTTACGGAACTGGCTTCTGCTGTAGTTTGATCCATTGCTCTATTTATATTTATTGCTCTGTAAGCTTGCAAGGGGCCGAAGTTGGTTGATTTCTGTGCTGAAAATCGTTCTTGGAACGCAGATGCTCGATGGAAGCAGTGACTATGATGGAAGAAATTGATTACTTTTCCTTCCCTCTCGGTTTCCTAGGAATTGGCCTCGATCTCGATTCAGAGACAACGTAATTGAAACCGGGGGTAGGGTAATTGCAATTCTTTGCAGGAACAAAACAAAAGGATTATCTCCAAACAAAAAGCAGATCAAATTATTTTTTTGAAAGAGCAAAAAGCATAGATTCAAAAACAAGTCATTTTGTGTGAGCTTAAAATAGATCACAATTGATTAAGGCCTTTTTCATCCTTCTGATGAGAACCCCCGGTATTTGCAATGTTAGAGTTTTATCTGACCAACGACATGTGGGCGGTCCTAGCAAGCACAGCAAAGAGGAGAAGATCCAAAGTTCAGAAAGAAAGGCGAAACTGGAGAAGATATCGCGGTGAGTTTTGTTTATCAACTTTTGGACTCGTTTCTAATTTAATGTAGGTGGAATCAAGTCGAAGACTGGCCGCAAAGTGCTCGTTATCTGATGTTAGTGGTGGTGATAACGAACCCATGTCACATTACCGATTTCCTGCATTCTTGTGGAACTTCCCCTGGTGTCATTTGGCGGTGTTTTTCTAAACTTTGGGGCCTAAAATTGGCGATGATCAAGCAACTAATATTAAATTTAGAAACGTGTTTGGGGCTATTTGGTTGTCAATCAACGTTCAGGATTCCCTCATGATTAGCTGGAAATCTTTTAAAGCCTGCGCAATGTGTGAACTTTGACCACTTGACCTTTGCCAGGAGTAGCAAGGGAAATGACAAACGCCCTCGACGCTATCGTCTTGACAAGAGGTACGCTCTCGTACTCTATACCACGTGACCAGTTATTGCAAAAAGAAATTTTTCCTTCCGCAAAAATGATTCAAATGGTGCCAGTAATAGCAATGTAACATTTTTAGAATTCTCTTCGTTCGCAACCGGCCTAGACTTGCCCCAAGTCTGTTTTGTCGACTGTATTAAATCTACCGGAAAGTATTTTCACTTTTCCCTTCAATTTTTTTGACGAAATTTTTTTTAACGAAATAGACTTGGGGCAAGTCTAAAACCAGCCTGAGTATGTTTGCAACCCGACCAGTCAAAGTCAGCCCCCCCCCCCACTCTCATAAAAACGTTTACAGTTGCATCAGCTTTATTGAATTATGATTCTAGATTTTCTTGTTACTTGTGAACTAAAATCATACACGTATTTTNAAAGTATTTTCACTTTTCCCTTCAATTTTTTTGACGAAATTTTTTTTAACGAAATAGACTTGGGGCAAGTCTAAAACCAGCCTGAGTATGTTTGCAACCCGACCAGTCAAAGTCAGCCCCCCCCCCCACTCTCATAAAAACGTTTACAGTTGCATCAGCTTTATTGAATTATGATTCTAGATTTTCTTGTTACTTGTGAACTAAAATCATACACGTATTTTTCATAGGAAACTAAGAATTTTGGTCAGTACTGAAAGTTTCTTAAAATCTTCAGATTTTGAGTATACTCAAGAGTTTCTTACGACTCTTACAAGTTTCTTAGAGGTTTCGTAACAATCTTCATGTTCACTACCGACTACATGTGCCCTTCTGAACATTTCAAAACAAAGTTTTTTAAGCCCTTCCGATGTTTAGACATTATTCAAGTACCTAAAGTAAAGTACAGTAAGAATATATCAAGAATTTCCTTTATCAAAATAAATAGTTTCTTTCTTAACTTATATTTTCCTTTCCCAGTACTGGAGTTTCTTTATTTTTTGGCGATCTGACAGTTTCTTATGAAGAAACTACGTGTATTTTGTTAATGATAAGCAACTGAGCAAATGGATTTGAAGAGTCTTGTTAAAGAGTAGTTGTCACCCAGGGTCCTTTGCGGGCACGCTCTCATTTCAGACTGTCTGGAAATCAACTTTGGCGTGAAGAGAAAATAAAGATCATACTGCGGTAGTTGAACTGACGGGAAAGTTTGACTTTAGATTCGATCAGTTCAACAGTCAACTACTACACTGCAGATCTATAATTTCCGTTCACGCCAAATTTGATTTTCAGACAGTCTGAACGTATAGCATGCCCGCAAAGGACTCTGGGTGACAATGGCTCGGTAAACAACAACATCAAAGGAGTGCTTTTGATTTACTGCAGAAGTCCTTGTTTTTGCTCCATTTTCTCGCATAAAAATCTTATCGCAAATACCCATTGTGGTTTTTGACCAGAAAACTTCGCTTGCATATTGCCATGTAGCAAAATAGTTTCAGCACCTTCTGTTATTCCTTGATGGTGAGTCTCGATAAGAAAAAATAACTCCTTGCCTTGATAGACTAGAAATAAATACTGTCACTGTCACATAACTCAATACTGTAACAGATTAATTAATTTCTTATTTTTTTCCGCAGATGGCATCAGTTAAAACGATTCTCATCATAACAACTGTGATTTACATCAGTGGATTCTTGTTAATCTACCTGTACACGACTCTTGTCGGCGCAGGAGTCGGTGTCCCTGTTTTTAATCACTACCCTGGAAAATGTCGTGTTGTCCCAGGCATAGAATGTGGCTCTGAAGATTTTGCTGTCACTAAAGATGGTCTGGCATTTATTTCAAATGGACTGAACATGATACCACGATGTGATCGAAGCATCCATAAAGGCAGTATTTACATTTTCGACTTCAAAAATCCATCTCAAAATGCAACAAAATTGGACATCATTTCAGAGAGTATCGATTTTGATTTGTTTGAGCCCCATGGATTAAGTTTATGGGAACACCCCTATTCTAAAGCATTGTCATTGTTTGTAGTGGATCATTTTATACAAGACAGAGTCCTTGTCTTCGAGTACAATAAAGATGTCCCACACAAACTGTTCCACAAGGAGACCATCAATGACAAGAACTTCGTTTGTTTGAATGATTTGGTGGCAATTGGTCCTAAATCATTTTATGTGACAAATTTGCTGGCGACATGCAAGATCAGTGATCATTTGTTGATGTTTGAGATGCTTCTCCATCTACGAACGGGCTATGTCGTTCTCTATGATAGGGGCAAAACGAAAATCGCTGCCAGTGGACTCAAAATGTCTAATGGTATTAATATCTCCCCTGATGGCCAATACATCTATGTTGCTTCTAATTCCGGACAAAATATCAACATATTTGAGCGCAACGTTGAATCAAATGATATCACCCACATTGCAGACTTCCCACTGATGACCTGTCCGGATAACATCGAAGTGGACAAAGAAACTGGAGATTTGTACATAGGAGCACATCGTAATTTCCGTTTGGCCTTTTCTGATTATAATGGGACGTTCCCTGCACCAGCACATGTTCTACGATTACGCGCCCTTGGGAAGAATTCTCTGGATTTCGAAGTCACTGAACTCCTAAGCAGTGACGGGTTCGATTTTGTCAGGGGCACTTCATCTGCAACTTTCTACAAAGGAGGCCTTCTGGTTGGCACTGTCTTTCATCGAATGGCATATTGTGACGTCACAGTTCCCTAGCCATGTGATTGAAGTAAAATGACCACTAACAAAGCTCTGGTATAACGTGTTATAATTGATTCAGGGAAGCAACTGGCCAAGAAAGAACAGACTGATATTATGTACTTTAATCTGTTTAAGCTACTGTTCTGTTTAAGCTACTGTTCTGTTTTAGATTATGTAATCAGTTATTAAAGCTAGAATACAGGTGATAATATAATCTTTCTTTTCCTTTTCTTTTCATCTTTCCCATCTCGTTTTGGGGTTGTGTCATCCTTTTTCACAGGAGCAAGTGCTGGATATTCTTGACTAGTGGATTGCGCATCATATTTTTCACACCCCTTATCCTTCTTCCTTTTCTTCTTTCCTCTTTTTTCCTTTCTCTCTTTCTTTTTTTCTTTTCTTATCCTTCTTGCTTCTATCTGTTTCTCAAGGATGCTCTCACTTAACAATACATCATCGTCAGTTCCGGACAAACTGCTTCCAATTGATATTGGACTGATGTGATCAGAGGTAACTGTTTTAATAAAATCTTTTGACTCAGTTTCCATACTGTCAGGAACTTCATACTCTGCAGGTTTTTCTGCATATCTTTTACTGCCACGTTTACGTTTCTTTGAAGGGCTGCAAATATTTTCTCCTACTTTCTCAATGCTGGTTGTTTTCTCATTCATCTTTGTTGCTGTGGTTGCATCTGTATATGCAGGATTAGTGGATGGTGCATTATGCTCTTCACACCCTTTATCCTTCTTGCTTTTCTTTTTTGCTCTTTTTTTCTTTTTCTCTTGTTTTTCTCTCTTTCGTTCTTGTCTTGTCCTTTCTGTTTCTCTGTTTTTCTCAAGGATGCTCTCACTGAACGATTCATCTACATCAGTTGCAGACAAACTGCTTCCAATTGATATTGGACTAACGTGATCAGAGGTAACTGTTTTACTCAGATCATTTGACTCAGTTCCCATACTATCAAGAATTTCATACTCTACAGGTTTTTCTGCATATCTTTTACTGTCAAGTTTACATTTCTTTGAAGGAAACTCATCTGCAAAAATTCCTATTTTCAACTTAGCCTTATTCTTCACTGCTATTATAGAGCTTTGTCCCCCCACTGATATTTCTCCTTTCTTCCTTTTATCCACTTTAGAAAGCCTTTCTTCATCTTTCACTATCATTGGAGGGAAAAGTTTTTTCTGTTCATTTACAATTTTTGCATTCACTCCAATCAACGCATTTTTATCAACAACTAAAAGTAAGAATCCTTGACAAATCAATTTTTGTCTTTTATCTGACGCATATTTACGACCCCCTAAAAAATTGATGATTTGGCGGATATCAGAAGGTGACATATCCTTCAGTTTCTTGGCTCTGTCAGGGAAGTTCACATTCATTTGGTCTGGAGCTATCTTTGCAATTTCAATTAATTCTTTATCTGTTGGTGTTTTCAACAATAATTTATCAACGGCTAAAATCAAGGCTTTGCTGACTTCAAACTGGCAAGATTTCCCATTGATAATATCATTACTTGATATTCCTAAAACTTTGAGACATTTCTTGAAGAGTATCTCAGTTTCCAAAATATCAGTGATAGCATTGTGTGCTGCCATTTTCTCAACTTTCTTGCTACATTTTAACTCTGATGCCTCCCCATTGAGGGTTGATTCCCATTTGTAACCAATTTCCTGGTATTTAAAGACTTTAATTTGCAGAGAGCTTGCTAATGAAGACAAACTGTAATATCTTGCAAAAGGGAAAGCTGCTAATGCCAACCGAAATGTGTCAACAAGTTTGAATTTCAACTCATCCAACCTTGTGGTAATTTCTCCTGGATTGTCAGAAATATGACTAGGCCCTCTCCAACCTTCATCTGACTCACTTTCAAGATCACTACTCCTTTGATCCAGACGAACAAATTCCCCTCGTAACATATCAAAATCGTACGTTATGTTATGCCCCACAACCAAGTCAACACTTTGCAACAGGTCGAGAATTTTCTGAGATTCCTCTTTGAACGTCGGTGCATCTTTCAGCATTTCTGGACTGATGTGATGGCATTTAAATGATCCACTTTGATATATCTTCGCAGCATCCTGGCCAGGGTTAATGTAGGTTTCGTAAAGATTATCAGGAGTTCCTTTGTGATTCAGAGTAAGACATGCAATTTGAATTATTCGATCAGTGTGAATATCTAGGCCAGTTGTTTCCAGGTCTAGAATTGCGATCTTCACGGAACTGGCTTCTGCTTTAGTTTGATCCATTGCTCTGTTTGTATTTATTGCTATGTATAAGCTTGCAAAGGGCTGAAGTTGCTTGATTTCTGTGATGAGAATCCTTCTTGGAACGCAGATGTTCGATGGAAGCAGAGCAGTGATTACTTTCCTTCCCTATCGGTTTCCTAGGAATTGGCCTCGATCTCGATTCAGAGAAATCACAATCAAAAACGGGGGTAATCGCAATTCTTTACAGGAACAAAACAGAAATCCGAATTCTGATAATCTCAAAAAGCAGAGAAAAATATTTATTTGAAAGAGCAAAAGCCAGGGCAACCCACAGGGTAGCCCATATTACAGTTAATTCAAAAATGTTATAAAAAATATTTCATTATAAAACAATATTTTCCCAATATTTTACCTTCTGTCACCATATCGTGTGTTGTTTCTTAGGCCTCTCCAATTTGTTATTTGTGAAATAAATACTTTTTTGGGAGAGCACAAGGAAACTTTGGTTTTTACTTTTGACTCCCTTGCTTCCTTGTGCTCTACAAAAAGTATTCATTTCACAGATAACAAATTGGAAAGGCGCTATCACTGGATATCTCTACTTAACCAACATTATTTCATTCATTTGAAAGGCAATTTTTTCAAGTCATTGTTACAGCTTTGGAAACACTCACAAGAAACACTCGTTCTTGCATGTAACAGCTAGCGGGCTCCTCCCAATTTATGTTTTATTTTACTCTTATTTTCATTTTCAAAAGTTCTCATTTCAAGAAAGATGCTCTCTCATTTTCTTCTCACGTGTCAACTATTCAGAAACCTTTCAATTGATCTTCACACCCATGAAAAGCAGTTTATTCGCTTTCTACATGAGTATATTTATCCATATGAACACTAACTGTACCACACTACATCATTTATGTTTTCTCCTGGTTTTCTTTTGATTGTTTTAAACCTTGACTTTTTAGAAACCTTTGAAATGAATTTAATTCTTTTTGTTCATCCAGATCAATCTCTTCAATGTCAATTTCATCATCTTCTGTGACATCACTAGTACCCAGGCCTAATTGTGCACCAATAGTTTGTTCCCGAACAACGGGTGATGAGAAGAGATCCAAGTTCTTTCCTTCACCAGCATCCTTTTTAAATTTCTCAATTTGTTCTTTCTGAATATCTTCTTTAATTTTGGATTTTTCTTGCTTCAGCTTTTCATACTCTGTAATGGAAGAAAATCTGATTACAGTTCAAGGTATGTGAATAAAAAAGCAATGAAATCTGGTGCCTAAAGTTCTGCATGTCATATGAAAAGTGTTCACAAGAAGAGGCAAGTTGTAGATGTTTGAAAAAAGATTGTTAAAGAGTTCCATACCGTAAGTTAGACTTTATCATGTAATATTACATTTTTGATTCTTTCAATGTGGGTAAATTTCATACTAGTTTGCAGTTACATCTAACTAGTTTGCAGTTACATCTAACTTTCATACTAGTTGCAGTTAAATCTATGCGATAAATATCGCATTTAAGATGTAAGCGGCAGGATCGTCCAAGCTTTCAACTTCAAAACCAAAGAAAACAAAGCCTCTGGAACCTTTGGAAAATTAGGAGTTGGCCGTAACAATCTCACTACCTTTTACATTATAATTTTACATTTTTTTAAGAACTCTGCTGTTGAGTTAAACAGGAGTAAAACCTGTCTGATCATAGGTTGCTCTTGAGGCAATCTTTGCATCTTTTGAGATACTTGTCAAGATGACAAGATAGTTCATTTTTTTCTAAAGGTAGTGGAAGTTTAAAGTTGATATGTTAAACGATGATGCTAAAGATGCTGATGGAGCTTTTACCAAGATAAGATGCATTGGATTCTTTAATCAAATTCCTATAGATCAATGAAGATTCTTATTCAAAAAACAATACCTCTTGGTAAAAAGCTTCCCTTCACCATTTATAGCATTATTATCTATTGCAGCAGTCTTTGAGAAAATTCTATACTTTGTTTGCAAAAGCACAGTACAGGCCTTGCATAAATTAACATGGCCAAGAATTCTTGTTTAGGACAATTTCCAATCGTTCATATGCTCTAGAATTCTTATGTAAAGAATTCTTGTCATGCTTATGAGTGCAAGGCCCATACTGTATCCTTCAAAGAAGCTCTTCCTGAAACGACTTTTCACTCACCAACTTTGTACTCTGTCTCATATTCAATAACAGCTTCATCAACAGCTTTGAAAAATTCATCAATTCCTACACCAGTGATGGCTGATAAACCAACGGCTTTGAGATTTTGATAAAATTCATCCAGAACAAGACTCATGGACCTCGTTAAATTTGATACGTAAGACGTCTCGTGTGATAATGCTTCTTGGAACACCTCAAAATCTTTCATCCATTCTATTGCAAAACCATGGTCAATTATATCAGTCTGCAAAAACAGAGATATTCCATTGATTGTTGAAATAAGGTTCTTACAGTAAGTCTGTAAAATGCTTGGATTCAGTTTCTCATAAAAACACTAAGGTGCAAAATTAGATGAACTGTTATGTTTATATCAATAAAAATCTTTTTTGCTACAAATAAAGTTTCAAAATATTCTTTAAGATAAATTCCATCAAGTGCAATTACTGTATACCTAATGACATTTAAAGTATTGCAGGAACCTGGATAATGCCTCCTGGAAACTTTGAAGACAAGAGCAAAATCAATCATTTCATCTCTGCAAAAATGTTGGTTATTTCTCTTTGGATTTCATTTCAAGGTATAATAATGATTTAATTCCTACCTGTTGTGTGAAAAAATCAATTTGCAACTTCAGAAATTTCAAGACAAATCAAAATGGTTTACTTTGAGGAACTATCTCACCTTATTGAGCACAACAATGAATGGTAACTTTGTCTTATACAAGATGCTGCAAGCATACAACATATTTGACATGAAAGTCACAGGATTTGTACTTCTTGCAGTGTCCATTACATAGACAACCATTGTTGGAAAAGTTGATGCCAATGTTTCTGTTATGATTGCTCCAGATGCAGACCAAGTGAAAACTTCTATTTGACCTGGAGTATCTAATATCACATACCTTAAAAAGAAACATAACATTTTATTAAGAAGCATAATGACCCCATAAAGAGCATCCACGTCTTGATAAAAGTGCATGATGCACATCTTATTTCTGTTCTTGCCATCCTTTGCTTTTCTTTAAAATTTTCATTTTATTGTCGAAAGCTTAATAAAATGATCCTTGTATCAGTAAGAATGGAAGGATTCTAGCAATCTAGAATAGTGTAGCATTTCAGCTTGAAAAACAGCTTAAAATTAGAAGGAGGGTGAAAGTTTTTTGTGATTCAATTGATTTGGTTGCTAGGAAGTATTTACAGTACTTTAGTTAAATGAATTTTGAAAGATATATACAGTACTTTATTGATTCATTAACTATTTTTCAGCCCAAATGTCATCTCCATTTTTATTTCTAGTGAGAATAATTGGAAAGGAAGACAATCTAATCATTAAAATTTATCTTACTTGCAATCTGAAGATCTTTTCTCTAAATATTGCATCACTTGGTCAAATTTAGTTGCAAACAGATTTAATGATGTCATTATCCCTCCATTTGGACCAAGGTTATACTGCTTCATCACTTCTTTATATTTTACAGTGTCTCTGATGTCAATGTTTGCGGGATATGACAGTTCATGTACAGCAGGATCTAGATTGATGACATAAGGTGTCTCTTTCTTCATGTATAAATGTGATGTCAGCCGCTGTCATGGAAAGAGAAAAAAGCAGAAGGTTAGAAGAATTTATGTAATTCTGTGCATTCATATGATGATCAGCTATTTCTATCATTCTATTATGTCGTGCAAGAAGTTAAAGGAAATTCAAATTTAGAAGAATTAAACCAGAACAAATAAAGGTTTGTTTTGCACTCTCGTTACATGTGTATTTATCATTTTCAATTTAAGAGGATCTTTTTTGAGCGGAGTCAGAAAGGTTTTCTCCTCATAATTAATTGCCCTGGCAGCTCTTAGAGGCTTGAAGAAATATAAAGTGTTATTATCTATTCTAATTCTGTTTTCAGGTTCGTAGGCATTTCTTCAACATCTTCTCTTTTCTGAGGCAATTTTAGGACCTACTCCTCCTTAGCTTAAATTAAAAATTGGCCTACATAACAACCACTTGTTTTATTCCTGTCTGTTATCATACCTGTACAAAAGTGGTTTTTCCAGATCCAGCCATTCCAATAACAATAATGCATGGCGGCGGCTTTTTCTGATCTTGAATCATTCCTGTTGCATCTTCAGTTTTGCAACTTGAAGAAGACGCAATGTCTGCGCTAGCTGTGGGATTTGCTTCCGCCATTATCAAATTGCACGTTTTGTGTTCGATTTAAATTCAAATTGAGTTGGATGGACCTCCTCCGCAAGATACAACTTCTGCAGTTTTGTGAAATATCTTTAGATGTCAAAAAATCGAATGAAAAACTAAAAAGCGACTTTTTATAGCAACTTTTTACGAAAATTCCCCTTAAAAAACGCATAGCAGCTTTTGATTCCTTACGAATAAATTAAATTGATTCGAAAAGAAACACCCATGGAAACACCCATACTGCTATAACGCGCAAAGAGACCTGAGCACTAGCTTCTTCGAAAGGCGCGTAATTTGGAACCGAGGCAGAAAACCAGCATGGCCTAAGCAAAAATGGCTGCCTCGAAGCAAGTTGTTCCAGAATAACATTGGCTAAAATTTGCTCATATAAACAGCTCACCAAAGTTTGTAGTGATATAAATTCTCGCTAAATTGCAATGGATGAAACTAGAGATCATTGGGCACCACAACTGAATGCTGTTCTTCAACTGATAAAATGCAGACCAGGGAACATTGTTGATGATACTTCCATTGAAAAACTGTTAACACACTTAGAAGATACGGTTAAAGATGACACTGGAAGAACAGCCCTATTGAAATCAGAGACAGGGGTGTTAGAGTTTCTCTTATTGCCCCCAGAATCCTTATTTTCAAACACTGTGTCAGGGAACTTTGCACTAAGGCTTGCGGGAATGCTTGGAGGATGTTCTACTGATACCTGTGATCTGCTCATTGGAAATGGAAGTTTGCAGAGCTTGTTTGGTTATCTTACAGAAGTTAAGAATAGTGCAATAAAGAATGCAGCCATGAGATATTCATTTTATGAAGGTCTTCAAATGCTGCTTGGAAATGCACATGGATATAAGTGGATTATGACACAAGGTGTGCTTTCCAGCCCTGAGTAGGAAATTTCTCAGGAATCCGTCTCATCAANACACCTATACTGCTGCTAACGCGGAGAGAGACCTGGGCACTAGCTTCTTCGAAAGGCGCGTAATTTGGAATCGAGGCAGAGAGCCAGCATGGCCTAAGCAAAAGCAAAACTGGCTGCCTCGAAGCAAGCTGTTCCAGAATAACATTGGCTAAAATTTGCTTATATAAACAGCTCGCCAAAGTTTGTAGTGATATAAATTCTCGCTAAATTGCAATGGATGAAACTAGAGATCATTGGGCACCACAACTGAATGCTGTTCTTCAACTGATAAAATGCAGACCAGGGAACATTGTTGATGATACTTCCATTGAAAAACTGTTGACGCACTTAGAAGATACGGTTAAAGATGAAACTGGAAGAACAGCCCTATTGAAATCAGAGACAGGGGTGTTAGAGTTTCTCTTATTGCCCCCAGAATCCTTATTTTCAAACACTGTGTCAGGGAACTTTGCACTAAGGCTTGCGGGAATGCTTGGAGGATGTTCTACTGATACCTGTGATCTGCTCATTGGAAATGGAAGTTTGCAGAGCTTGTTTGGTTATCTTACAGAAGTTAAGAATAGTGCAATAAAGAATGCAGCCATGAGATATTCATTTTATGAAGGTCTTCAAATGCTGCTTGGAAATGCACATGGATATAAGTGGATTATGACACAAGGTGTGCTTTCCAGCCCTGAGTAGGAAATTTCTCAGGAATCCGTCTCATCAATGCACTTTTCTCATAACTAGGTCTTTCTAGTTGGCTCTACAATATCCTCAGGAAACATAAATGATCAAATACCCTTTTCATCTCTATGACAGAAGCTGAAAGATTACAATGTCCAGCTGAGCTGGAATCTGATAGCCCTTTTTGCTATTCTCAAAGAGAGCCTAGGGTTGAACGATATTTTTACACATTTTTTATACAATAAGTTCAATTGAGTGGCATTAGAGCTTCTATCTCTTTTGTGCACATTCGAAAATTCTACAAAATGTATCAAAATATCATTAGATTCAGATTCTATTTGAGAATAGCCAAAAGGTTGATTGAAAAATTTAGCCATTTTGACCTAGCCTGCCTGCAACCTTAACACTACTCCGCCAAAAAAGTGTTGAGGCTGCACGCAGGCTAATTTGATCTTCTTTTCTTTGAAGAACTTCAGAAATTTTCAATCATAAATCCTTCACCAAAATCAAATTTTTTCAAAGAAGAACTCTTCTGATCAAGTCATTTTGAAATACTGTTCCCAAATTTTAAACTACAAGGTCTTCAAAAAGTGAGAGGTTTAATCGTTATTCTACTTCATAATTTTCTTACTTTTCAGGCTACTTCACCAATGCAATTCATGCTTTTAATGATGCAAGCTTCTATGTTACCAAGTCAGCAATTACACTCTTGGCAAAGCTACTGATCTCATCAACTAAATTTGACACTTCACAACATATCAGTGGGAAACCTGCCATTCTACAAACCCTCCTGTCAGAATATCCAAAATGTGATGAGACAAGAATGTCTTGTAATGCTAATTTGATATCTCTCATTTTTGATCATGAACCAGACCAAGGATTTGAAATTTTGCAGCAGTTTGGAGGCATCCATGCAATGCTCACATCAAAGCCTGCACAGAAGAATTCTGCTCTGTTGCAAGCAGTTTCTGATATTTGTGGTAAAATTATTTCTACAGGAAGGTATGATGGAAGGTATGATGTTTCTTCTCTTTCATTTTCATTGAAATTCTCCTCTGCTCATTTAGTTTTGTGCATTTTGGATGTCTTGATTCTCCCTACCTTTCCAATTTTGATTGATTCATATTTTTCTTTCGCAGGTCTATGGATTGTTTTGGCAGCATATTTTATGAGATGAAAAATGAGAGTAGTCAAAAAATGGAGCTTACAGACTTCCTGCTGAATATATGTGTTGACATAGCAAATACAGACATCTTGCATTTCATTCCTCACATAACTAAAATTGTGTGCAATGCCATTCCATTTCCAGGGTGAGTTTTTGTAAATTTATCAACATTTTCGACTTGATAAAAGCATCCAAAATTTTTGAAAACATGTGAAAACTTTTTAGCCTAAGTTTCTCCCTTGTGGTGCTTTTATTTGCAGCATTCAATGCTGATCTCTTCTGGTTAAGATTATATTAACTTTTATGAAAATGTTTCCCATTTGAAATGACAGATTTCATCAAGAGGCTGTACAAATGGAAATTGTTGCCAGTTTTTTTGATAAAGTGTCAAAACCTTTTATCTCAAGTTTTTGTCCAAAACTTTTCTGTCCAAGATGATTGGATGTTTTAGATGTTTTTTGCAAATCTTTCAGATGAAATTACTATTGATTGTTTCCTCGCTTTTGCAGAAATGTTCCTCCTTATTGGAATGAGCTTCTAATTCATCTGACAATATGGAGTGCTTTGCATTCACAAACTCAAGATGTTACAAAAACTTCCAATTTATTAAAGAGGAAATTTGAGGTTTCAAAAGNCAATATGGAGTGCTTTGCATTCACAAACTCAAGATGTTACAAAAACTTCCAATTTATTAAAGAGGAAATTTGAGGTTTCAAAAGAATATCCTTTTGTAAGTTTCAATCTATGTTTTTCTTTCTTTCATTCTTTGTAAGTTCTATTAAAAGAGTCCAATTTCTACTCTCCAGTTTCCCACCATAAAATTGCTCCAAAATTTTGATTAACCTTAATTCTTTTTTAATGGCTAGTGTCTCATTCTACAAAATTCTCTGCTTGGCACACATTTATTCATGTTTAAGTGGCTTTAAAACGAACTTATTATAATTCATCTTAAATATTAAAGCTCCAATTCCCTTTATTTCTTTCTCTACAGCTAGAAGATGCATTGAACTTACTTGGAAAATTAGAAAAGATCATAAAATGTAAGACAATTGATACAGCTGTCTGGAGAAAATTCTTCTCAACTGTCCTTGACAACAGCAAAGCACTTTTTAAAAAGGTAAAATTTTGCAACTTACAGCTTAATATATAACCTGCTGAGTCATTATGTTCTCTTTTCTGTTCCTGCTTCACATTTTTTAGAAACTATATTTCATTTCTCTGGCTTGCTGTTGTTTATATTAATTGAGAGTATAACAATTTCAGATACTAAACAATGTTGGCATGGAATGATATGATGAACTGAATGTCTTTAGGCTTTTTTATCTCTTTTAAAACATTAGGTTCAAATGTGTTTTTTGCAACTTTTTCCTATAACGGGAGGAAATAAGTATTTAGCAAAACTTGTTGGAATGCACTAAAATCCATAATATCCAGGCAGTGTTTTTTAAAACTTTTTGGCCAAATTAATTTTCGAAGCCATTCAAAGATTTTTTGGCAAAATTTCTATTTGAAGCATTCTATGCAGATCTTTAGTTAAAAGTATGTGAATTCTCTATGAATATTTTCCCATGTCAGCTCAGAACGAGTGTACTCAGCAACCATATTCCCTTTTAGTACATCTGTTCTTTTTTCTTCTTGTTTGTGTGTTCATTTGTTTTTTACATAGTGTAGTTTGGTGGTTTTTATCATAAAGGCACTGAAGAAAACACAGCCTTTTGCTCCTTGTGGTATCATCTTAGTAGTATCGTAAAGCAGTTCTGTTTAAATATTGTAATCAATATAGGCTAAAAATTATGGACCACGGAACCATGGACTACAGAACTAAGAACAATGGAATGCGTAACTAGAAACCTGTGGAGGAGAGTAAATATAGGCTGTGGATATTGATAACTTTCTCGTTGTGAAACTTTACTGTCTTTTGCAGGAACTCCAAAGCAATGCAAGCTCTGACACCAAACAGATCATTGAACAATTGTCACTGTTCCTGTGTGACGTCATGCTTATCGGTGTAGATGTAAATCGGGAAACAGCCGCAAATGTAAAAGCAATATCAATATCGACCAGCCAAGCCCGAAGAAGCTTTATTGGAAAGTGCATTGGTACACAAATAATCCTTGTGTTAAATGATTGGTTTAATGGTAAGTAAAAATTACTGAAATTATGATTCCAGTTCCGAGGTGAAGGTGAAGTCAAGCTGAAGTTACGGTTTTTAGCGCCAAGCGCTGGAATCGCAGAAATCAAGAAGACATAATCAAGTCTGCAACCTCTTGTCATGATGCTCAGGTTGGGGCTCTTCGGGATTGATTCCTGTCCGCCTGACTGTTCTGGTTGCAAAATCAGAGGATTACACCACTGCGGCACAACACCGAAGTTTG
This sequence comes from Aurelia aurita complex sp. Pacific, assembly GCA_004194395.1. NCBI lineage: Eukaryota > Metazoa > Cnidaria > Scyphozoa > Semaeostomeae > Ulmaridae > Aurelia > Aurelia aurita complex sp. Pacific. The sequence continues at coordinate 22,158 of REGL01000153.1, forward strand.
CTTCAAAAATATACTGAGTGGCTCATCGCTTCCTATAAATCTGGTACATTCTCAAAAGAGATCATTTTTTGTTTTCCTTGGAAGCTGTTTTGTTCAAAAAGAAAGCTAGTATATGAATGTGCTAAATGCACTGTTGTCTAAGCCTTGCTTTTTGGAGACTCTTCCAGTATCACATAAAAATTTTGAGCTTAGTTTTATGCTTAAGTCCTTTTTGTGTCTTTCAGAATTTACGATGAATGCAAAATTGAAACTCTGCAAATCTATCGTGACCTTGCTGACAGATTCGTCTTTGAATGCTCAGGTAAGGCCCGGAATAATCATTACCTAATTGAAGCTCTAAATTAGACATTCGTGTAGTCTGAAATTTCTCATTAGTCATGAGTTCTTGTTTTGCTAGGAACGTTGTCAGGTCACAGAATAAGATGAAAGAGGATTGTTTTGTACGATTTCTTTAAGTGTACGATCTTTAACTCATCTACAGTACAAGCCTTGCGCAGATTAACATGACAAGAATTCTAAAGAATTGTCAACAATTTTTACACTTTATGATCCGAATTCTTAAGCCATATGATATTCGTTCAAATAAAAATTCTTAAGAAACTAATGAGAATTCTTGTGCAGGAAAACTGTGTTAATGTTCACAAGGCCAATACTGTATTACAAAGATCATAATGTAATATTTCAATACGGTAAGACCCCACATTTAAGAAACCAATTTTTCACACATTAGCCTAAAACTTTGTTTGCTTATATCTATGGTAATTTTTCATTTTCTAGGCTGAAATTTTCTTAATTTCTTTTCTGGAAAGTCGTAGAAAAATAGGTTACAAAGAACGGGATTGTTTATAGATATATTAGCACTTTGTATTGTCATAAATAGTTGTCATTAAAATCGATTAAGATTTAGATACAACTTTTGAAGAGTGCTATTGTACAGAACTATAAACTTTAAAAAATTTGTTTTCGGAGATCGGTCGAGAATTTGATTCCTTTTTTGTAGATCAAAATACAAGAAACTTCATGTTGGGTATAAGTTTTAAGTGTTTCTTATAAGTAAGAGTGCTAAATATTTTGCAGTAGCGTAGAAGTTTCTTTCAGGTGGTGTCTTAAATGCGGGCCTTTACTGTTACTGTATATTCTTTCTTGCAGACATTAACGTCATGTATCCAACTGTTTTCAAGCCTCATATCAATGATGACAGCAGAACTAGCCTCCGTCATCTTTCATATCAATACTCCTTCCATGAACAGCCCCACAGTTCCTGTTGACGATGAAAGTTGTTGTTTGTCAAAGAAATTATCTGCAGCGTTTGAAAGTCTGATTGTTGACTCGAGATGGGAAGTACAAGATTCTTTGTTGGATATGGTTGTGAAGATGATCGATAAAACAAAAGGTGAATATATTTGTTAGTTTTATTCGAACAAACTGTGATAATTCATAAAATTATAGTACTACCGTTGTTTTGTTACCTGTCATTTTTTAAACAGCAAGTTTTTGCATTTTCATATGAAATGTCATAATTTGTTTTTCCTGTAAGGCCTGCAAGCAAGACGAAAGCAGGATGTTTACGGTTTCTGTCAAAAACATTAACTTGACATGATTTTGTAATTGTTGCACCGGTTTCGTTTGTGAATTTTTTGTTCATTGGAATTAGATTTTGTGACAGTTCTGCAAGATCTGCTGTTATCTGTTTATTTTCACCTGCTTCATTGTAGCCAATGTTTGCTTGTAATACTGAATTTGTTAAGACTTGATATACAGTAAGGCCTTGCATTTAAGAAACCACCTAACGCAAAATTTTAGGCTGAAAAGATGTCTTTGATTTTTCACGCACCTAAAAGAAACTTTTAGGCTACTGAAAAATAATTAGGCCCCTACTTATAAGAAACTCTTTAGGCTCATACCCAAAATGAAGTTTCTTGTATTTTGATCAATACTGGTCTGACAGTCTGGGGAGTATTCCACTCCACTGCATGCAGGGCTCATAAGACACCCATAAGAAATTGCTACAAAGATGTCTTTGATTTAACAGATTGTTACCTAAATTTTAATTGATGTTCTTGACAATCATTGATAACATGATCATATGACTAATCTAACTATCAATAACCCCTTTCTGTTGTAACATAGTTTCCAGGACTTTCCAGAAAATAATTTGAAAGATATATAAGAAACCTTTTAGGCTAAGGCGTGAAAAAGTGGCTTCTTAAATGCGGGGCCATGCTGTATTCTCGATAATACTTCTAGCGTCACTCTTATAGTCAGTAAAGTGAAGACGCGTGAAAAGACCCATGAATTCATATTCTTCCATCGTTTAATTTTTTGTCATTTTAGATTACGATGCCTTGAAAGTATTTCTGGTACACTGTACCTTTTGGATGAAAGCTTGGCAGCTTTTGGACGCTGATGAAAGCTACATCAGAGCATCCTCTGTACGAGTTATTGGCATCGTTTTGGAAAAGAATGAACTTCGAGAGATTTTTGTGCAAGATTTCTCTTTGGTATGTTTTGTTGAACTTTTTCTTTTTCGAAATTAGTTTCAGAAAGATTCGCGAAATATGAGAATGTTTAGAATCGTTGGATATTTTCAGATTATATTTTTTACCTATTTTTAATTCATTTAATATTTTCTAGGATTGTCTGCTTGCCATGATGTTATATCTCAGCTTTATGATTGAAACTGCCTGCTTGCAATTTGCTATGGGCTTTATGTTTTTCAGCAAAAGCTTATTTCAAAATAAGGTCTGTTTTTAGGCTCCTTTCTGTGGAAAATGCCAAGTACACTGTAATACACTCTTTTTTTATAAGAATACTATACATTTTTTCCAGCCTCGATATTCTTCAGAAAATTTTCGTTTTGACCCTTAACATATTCTTAAAGTATTCTTATTTTTTCAAATCTGATATGGTTTCTTGGGGAATATAGTTCAAAGAGATGTCATATCATTATGAAGAAAAGGTCGAACGAAAGAAAAATTTAAGCATTTATAACAATAAGAATGTTCTTAACAATCATAAACATTTAAACACACTTTTTGAAAAAACCAGATATGTCAGTCATGCAATTCTCCGCTATGTACATCGCAAAACAGGCAACTACTGGAAAATGAGACAAAATTCTGAGCAATATTCTTATAATATCCTTATATCTATTTGGATGAATCTGAGCCCGACTATTCTTACAAACAATATTCTTATAAGAAAAAAAGAGTGTAGTGGTATTTGATAGATATCTATTGCCCTTGAAACACATTTTCGTTGAGAGTGTTCGATTCACTTTTTGGCAGCTGGGTTGTTTGCTCTTGAAAGACATAGAGGATAACTCGTTATTTCGTTCATTGTTGTTGCAGGAGACCGTAATGGCCAAATTACTCGATAAACTAAAACACGACGACGAAGCCTTTCCAAAAAGAAGTGTCATGGATGCCGTTTTTCGATGGCTCAATGTTTCAAAGTTAACAGACATTTTATTTCGTAAGAATGATTCAAAGAATTTGTCAGCTAATGGAGAAAGATTTGAAGAAAAGTTGTGTCAAATGATTTTAAAGTCGTTAATCATAGCAGCAGAAGATTTTGATTGGGAAGTGAAATTGAAGGGTATTCAATGTTGGCAAAGCATGACTAAAACAATGTTAAATTCGATAGGACGAAATCAGGAGGAATTGAACACTGGAGAGGGGAACATTGCAACGAACGATTCTAGCAGTGTTCAATTGGAAGAACGTGAAAAGAATGATTTTGTGAATGAAAAAGCAGAATCGAATACTGGCAAAGTGAACACCTCTACAAACTTTGATGAAACAGTTAGCTCGAAGAATCTGAAAAGGAACGATTTTTCTATGGAAGGATCGATCGAATTTCTGTGTAAAACTGGAGGATCCAAAATTTTATTTGATGCAGTGAACGATTGCGATCAACTTGTTCGAGAAGAAGCATTGAAGACACTTCGATACATCAGAAAAGAAATTAATGCTCAGCCAAACTCTATTCAGATGCTTGTCGCGAAAATTACATCATGTTATGATTTAGAGAATCAAGTAGCCAGGATCAATTTCTCTGAAGAAAAAGACGTTGTTGACATGTTGATGCGAATAGATTTCGATTCGTTGGCTGAATCGATGAAACTTGCTGATGATCACGTGGCAAATCATTCTATTTCACTTCTCAAGGATATAATTGCCGCTGCGCAGCACAGTGATGATAACCTCTTGGACTGCTATTAGACTATATAACATTTTGCAATTATTTTGAGCTGCGCAGCACAGCGATGATAACCTCTTGGACTGCTATTAGAATATACAACATTTTGCAATTATTTTGAGCTGCGCAGCACAGCGATGATAACCTCTTGGACTGCTGTTAGACCATACAACATTTTGCCATTATTTCAAGGTAAAAATGACTGTAACTGGTATGTTGCAATGTGGGAGCTTTTATACGACGATTATTATTTTAGAAACAGAAGAGCAGTAACTGTAGACCGTAAGGTTAACAAAATGCAACGAAAAGACATTTGTCCCCTCTCTTTTCAGATCTTGCAAGTTTGATGATCCTTTCATTGAATTTAATTCACTGGGCTAACTTTGGCGCAATGAAATCGCTTTAAAAAGCCACGAATTGTGGAAAAACAGCCGATAAAACTGCTTAAATACTGACACGTGGATGATAAAATATTTGCCGATTTCCAGCCGAAATATGAAGCGCGGAATCTTTCGATTAAATATCCAGAAAAATCAAATCTATTTAGCGAATCTTCGGCTCCCCCTTTGGCTGTTCCTCGCTGAACAACCGAATTCACTTGCTAGATAATTGATTTCCGAAATTTACTTTCGGTATTTACATGGAAACTACAAAAGTAGGACAAAACCAGTGAAAACTCAAAATGTACATTTTATTAATGATAAAAACAATGGTTCTGTACAAAATAGTCAATTACTTGTTCATAAAAGTAACATACTAAACCCAATTGATACAATCTCAAGTTGTGTTCTTATACTCAGTATGTACTTGACAGCTAATTGTCTGCTTGGCTGTTAAATAAGGAGTTTTTCAATGGCAAGCTGAAGTGATTGGATCTGTGGCTTCAGCTGTGATCCTTCATTCACTGTTACGGAACAGGCAATCACTGGTCTTGACACCCCCGTTGCTCTACCAAGAGCCTGCTTGGAGCGAACAAACACATATGGTACATTCTGCAGGAAAGATGGTGAGACGATAATTACATCCTATTTTGGCTCAAATAAATGACTGCATTAAGAACATGCAATAATGACAAATTTAAAAAGGTTAGTGTTTTCTAAAAAAAATTGAGACATTTTGAAAACTTTCAAGTTCACTACCCGTCAAAATACAAAACTTTCATGAGAATTTGCTAGGCCCAAAAAAACCTACACAACAGAGACAAGCCAACAACACAGTACTGGTGTGAAAGTCTTTGGAAGTTCCTTGTGCCATTATGGTTCTTAAGGAGCTGATTGGCTTGTCATTGGACCTTATCTGTCAGAAAATTGGCTGATGTAGACAAATTCAGCTAACGAAATTTACATCCAATTCAGATCACATGATTGTCCTCTGGAGGAAACACCTTTTCATACAAGTTAAGAACTTTGTACCATGCAAAACGATTGTTGGGGATACGAATCATCAAAGTTCAAAGCAATGGTTATCCCCCAAAAAGAAAACCTGTGGTCATGCGCAGAAAGGATGTTTGGTTTGTGGAAAGAATGTGGGCAGAGAATCCAATCACAACCCAGACAATGATTAGCGAAGAAACAAAGAGATTCTCGCGCATGGAAATAGGTTTCTTGGCTGTTTATCTGCTTTCAACTTTACCAGCATAACAAAAAGCTTAGACAAAAGGGGCAGTTTTCGGTATCCTCAACAAAAGAGACAAGTTCCCAAGTGAATGGTCACTTGACCTGAAGTGGGTGTAAATAATTTCATTTGCACTTTTCTACTCTTGTTAAGGTGAGTTGATTCCTATTTGCCCGAGAAAAAAAACACTTTTCTTGTGTATATGCTTCGTGTTTATCGTCTAATGAAAATTATTTTCCAAGGAAGAAAGATCAATGTTTCCAAATAATTCATTACCTTATCTTCACATAGCAGTGGTAAATGAAGCAATATCTCCAACGGCTCGGTGTCTGCTGCCATTACAATGAATTCTGCAACACCTCTGTTCAATGATTTTGTAGCTTCATTGGCCCCTTTCTTTAACTGTTTGTAGTTTGATGCTTGTTGCACCAAATCAAGGATGGTAACAGTGAGTTGTGGATCAGCAAGTGGGTATGCCTTTGAATTTACTTCTTCTGTTGCCTGGAGAAAAAATGTATTCAATGAGAAAAACTGGATGGGCCTTAGTTCATCATGTGGTAGAAGCACGCTGCTGACCACAGTGTACAGGCATTAATGTATGACCCACATACCAATATAGTATCAATTATACATGAGAAGTGTGAAATTGCACATCTAGAATCCCCTTCTTGTCCCAGATGGAGTGTAGCCTTAGTTCATCATGTGGTAGAAGCATGCTGCTGACTACAGTGTACAGGCATTAATGTATGATCCACATACCAATATAGTATCAATTATACATGAGAAGTGTGAAATTGCACATCTAGAATCCCCTTCTTGTCCCAACCCCATTTCTTCAAATTAGGAACACTTGATATCCTTCCTTTTTAAGCTGTTACTCTTGATTTGCCTTGTCAACAGCCTTCTATTTTTAGCTATATTGGACCAGGGACCGCGCAGCGGTTTCAAAGTGGGGGGGCTGAACGGCGAGCAAAGCGAGGAAAAATGGGGGTCCGGGGGCTTGCCCCCGAAAATTTTTTGAGACCACACCCTTTAGAACGTCGGAAAATGCCCTTTTCAGTCAAAGACTTGCCTCTTAATACGTCCATATTTATACTGTATACAGTTTGGTACAAAAAAGATTTCAGTTGCCATGAAAAGAGACATCGTTACAACCAACAAAATTAACTGCAAAGCATTTCTTCTCATAAAAACTATTTACTGAAGATCTGTCAGAGCAAACGTGCCAAAGTTGGATGCCTATTCTAATTTTCAATGAAATCGTTAGCAATTTCTAGTTCAATATTGCTAGATAGTGGAAATTTGCTTGCTTCATATTTGAATGAAGTCAGGTTTTGAGACATCTAGCCATCGAGAAGGTCTCTCCGGGTCTCTCAGCAAATGCAGCAGTTGCGTGTATGAAGATATTGAAAATTCCATATTTGTTACAGTTTTTAGACCTATCTTTGAAAAAAGTGGGGGGGCTTTAGCCCCCCTAGCCCAATGGCTGCGCGGTCCCTGG
>REGL01000153.1:29486-44120 GCA_004194395.1 Aurelia aurita complex sp. Pacific
CATTGTGTGGCCTAAATGCCAAAAAGCAAGTTGGTTGTTGACCATTCCCTACCAAATGGTTCAATGCGGTTTCTCTTTAAAATATAAGTTCATCAGCTTTTCTCTTACCATTGTAAAGTTTTTATATTCTTCTGTTTATATCTGTTTTAGTTTGAATCTTGAAGACCTCTCGGCTGTCGTAGCTTCACTGAGGATAGGCCTAAGAAAGAACAACAGCAACGTGATCAACGCTCCATGTGCGATGAAGCCAGAATTGCATCACGGGTAAATACCGCAGGGAAACAGGAGAAACGGCGTCACAGCAACAAAGATGGCGTCCGGGGAAACTTCGAATCTGCACAGCTCCGTCTTTCTTGTCATGGTTTCTGGCCAAATTGAGACAGCTTCGGTAAGAAACTTCGTCATTTTATGTTTAGAAGCTTTTGAAGGTACTTACACATTCATATAGACTTATAACCTTGAGTCCCTTGTTTCCCTGTGTTCATTTGATTTTGCTGATGTCATTAAATATATATTATTTTGGTCCATGTGTTGGAGGTATGAATAAAACGAAATTACTGTATTCTAAATGTGTGTTAATTCATTTCCAGTTTCCAGAATTTGAAGAACTTTATTGCAAGTACAGTTTCGTCTATGGCCAAGATTGGGTAATTACAACTGTAAGTGTATGTCGTCATCATCAGAAAATTGTTCAAAAATCATATTTCAAGAAGATTCAATAATTCAATTGGAAAATCTTATTTTTTATGTAATGTGATTGCTAAAGTAGGATTGAAGTAACAAGTTACTAGACCCAAATCAAGTAGGGTCTACTAAGGTAAAGTAGGTAAATTTAGGGTAAAAAATGTGGATAATTTTTTATGTTGAAATCTTTGTTCACAGTTTTCTTAGCTGCCTCTTGACATACTTGATGTTGATTTATGCTTGCATTTTGTAGAACAAAGATTTGTTTTAGATAATTTTAGAAGAATTTAAGCAATGGCTGCAGAGTAGTATATTTATGTCAAATTGTTTACAGATTGCAAAAATTTTCTGTCTGTTTTTTAATTTAATAATTTAAATAATTTAATTTTCTAAAATTTTCTAAATGCTTCCTTTGTAGGGTCATGAAGGAGGATTGTCACAAATTACATCAAAAAGTACAGATGACAGACAGTTGTTTGTTTGGAATTTTCCATTAGATGTTACTTTCAAAAGTACAAGCCCATTTGGATGTATGTACTGAATATTATATTTCAATGCTTTGTTTCCTTTTTCAAAAAGCAGCCTGTGAATCTCAAAAGATTCTTCCTCTTTGGGGGAGCTTTGGAACGGTGCTGATTGTTCATTGTGAAATGCTGAGTTTAGAGTTTTCAATTTCTATTTTTATTGTATTCTTCACATTCCCCTAAATTTCTTTATCCAAACTGATAGTTTTGAAGATTCAGTGTTTACTGTAAGCGCTATTTACTGCATAGCTCCCCTCTCTTTTAAGGCCCCTTCTTTAATAAGCCCCCCTATGGAGTCTCCAAAGTTAAATGCCCTACAGCTTTTATGGTATATAGATTTCTACAAAGTATTGTATATTGTAGAACGTTGATATGGTCAAACTGTTTCTAATAGTTATTTTAAATTAGTTTATTGTGATCTTTTTAGGGCCACAACTTGTGATAAGCTGCTATGGTCAAGACTCAGTAAGAGGCTATGATGTTGTCAGAGGCTATGGAGCAATTCATGTACCTATTTCTCCTGGAAGGTAAATCCTGTTTATTTATGAGGGTGTAAGTTTAATGGTTATTGATGAAAGGTCATAGACATAGGTTGCCCCCCCCCCCCCTAGATTTTGCAATAAACAAAGAAGGGCCCTTTTCATTTTCAGGAAGTGCCCCTGTAGCATAATGAAAAAAGTGCCCTTGAAATGCCAGGCCTCCCTCAAGTTTGAGATGCTTTCTACATCCCTGTGAAAGATCAGAAGAAAAAACTTACTACTGTAGTAAAGAAGTTTAGAATAGAAAAGAATATATCTTTTAGCTATTCTGAAAAGAATCAGAATCAAAAGATGTTTTCCTACATTTTGTAGAATTTTCGAATGTGCACAATGCAATAGTGATAGAAGCCTAGCTGGAACACCACAGTGACTCAATCAAACCTCGCACATAGAAAATTTATAAATAGCGCTCGATCCAGGCTCTTTTGTAGAATAACTAAAAGGTTTATTATTGATTCAGAATTTTCCAAGTATATACTTCAAGTAAACTCCATTTGCTGCAAAACCTGTATCACAATCAAACAATCAAAAATCTTGTATGATCGTTTACGTGTACCATCGTTTTCTCATGAAAGCCTATCAGAAAGAGAAAAATAAAAAGTAGTACTCCCTCCTTCTTATAATTAGAAGCTTGTCAATGTATTGTTGCGAGATAGCTTTGGTCGAAACATTAGCAAATTCTGCAATTTTTTACGTAAATTCTTGATATTCAATTAAGATCAAAAACCTTCCATTTTGAACGTAAATGTTTTTGAACTATCTTGCAATATCATAATTCCTTTTTCAACAGCCACGTTCGCGAAATTCCAATGTTTGTACCAGAATCATCATCAGCATTTCAAAAGTTTACTGGGTAAGTAACATTATTGTTTTTGCTTTCTACTGGGAAGATGCCTCCTTTGTAAATGTACACGGAATCTAAAGGTTTGTGGTTCGAATTGAGTTTCTGCTCTGCCAAACCGGCTACCAAAAAAAAGGGGATCATAAACTCTCTGTCTTGCCAAGCTAAAGAATCACGAAGTGAAATTTTATTGAAAGGAGGACCAGGACACTGCTGCTTTGATAAGCTTAGCTTTCAGTGTGATTAAAAGTGTCTTGTCCTCCAATAAGCAGAAATAGACAACCTTTAGACAACCTGAGGGACCATTATGGAAACAAGGTCGCATTGACCTTTTAATGCTATCCCTGCCATTGTTTTTAAATTAGATTATTAAATTAGATATGTAGTTTTTGCCTGTAATTATTTTAAATTTATAGATATTGTAATTAGATTTCTCTTCTTTTATGACTAGATATATTTTAGTTTGATGGCAAAATATTACATACATGCATACATGCATACAACCTAAGCAAACTATAAAACTGTCTCAGACATTCAAAGGTCCTTGGTTGAACTATTTTGTTTCAGCATTGTTTTGATATCGTTTGTTTGACTATTTCTTTTCTCTTTTATTAGATGGATATCAGGAAGAAGACCAGAATTTGTAGATCCAAAAGTCGTTGCTCAAGGAGAGGGAAGAGAAGGTATGTTGACCTTTTAGTAGTTCCGTTCTTCAGAAAGACTCGGAAATACCCATAATACCCAGGAGAGCACATTATTCGAAAGGCAAATGCAGAATATCCACAGTGATGACTTTTACATATACCATCTAAAAATTTGCATAACACATTAATAATTACGCTTCTTAGCCTTCTTTTTTTAATACTACGAGGACGATACCATGAGGAGCAATGATTAACTACCCCGTGGCCATATAAAATAGATGTAACTTTTTCAAAAATTAAGAAAAAACAGTGAAGGGTTGCAAACAAGGAACTTGGTGGTTGTGTGACATTTAACACAGTTTGAAATGAACTTAATCCAGCCAGTGTATTCTAGTGACTATGATCCAGCCGAACAGTTTCATGGATAAATTTTAACGTTAACTCAAGTATACGACCCAAAAAGAAGGGCAAAGCAATAAAATATGTCCCGTATTGACCATCACTCGTAGAGCACATCGGGTTTACGGTATCCTTGAAATTATTCTTGAATTTGTCTAAGTGATTTATTCTCTATGTAGAAATTTGACTAGTAACAAGGAATTTTGAGGTAGCTTTCTCAGCTATCTAGTCAAAGTTGCTTTACATACAAAATATAGCCTGCATTATCTCTCTCTGTTGCAGATTTATTGTTCATTGATTTTTTGCAAGCCTTACTACAATCTGCTGATTTGCAATGTTTTTATTTCAATAGTAACGAGAGTTCGGTCTCAAGGAAGAGTTCGAGTGAAGTTCAATATCATAACAAGAGACATGAAAAAACTGGGTTATGATGCAGAACCATCAACGATGGCCAATCCATACATCCCACCTGTACCGTCGTCGGATAATCCTCTGCAGAATGAAAATGGAGACTGATATTCAAATTGAGATTCAGAGAGATTCGCTGCTTATTACGTCATTCCGATGGCGCACTGGATAAAGGTACTTTTACGGCAGTAACTGAATCTATTTTCTGCCAATCGATATATAAGGTACGCTACAGGCCTTGTGCACATTAACATGACAACAATTCTTGACATTTTTATAAGAATTTTTGACCCACGTGAAAGACTGTACATTTTTCTAAGCAATAACCATGTCAATATTCGCAAGGCCTATAGTGTAAAAACCACATGCTATGACCAAACCCATTATCTAAAACTAGAAGAAAAGGTCTACGAAACGAAGAGTAACAGCTTGCTACGGCCATCCTATTGAATTAAATCCCTCATTTGAATTAGAACTGCAACATACATCAAGTTTTAGACATCTGGAAACTGCTGTAGCAACCCTCTACTGTTTGTTTCGTAAACACATTCTTCTTTTGAAAATTGGGTCTACTCGCAAGCTAAAGGACTACGATTTACCATCATCAAGACTTTGTTGGCATTGGAACTCGATACACAAAACAAAAACCGAAAGAACGGCAAAAATGTAGTCATGCTAATAGAAAGAACAAACGAACGCCCCAAATTAAGGAGGAATATGTATATCTAGACTGTAAATATGTACATTTTATGACTAAATTGCAATATTTTCAGAGAAAATAAGTCGTTCATAACACATCAAACTGTAACAGTTCTTCCAATCAAATCATTTAGAAATGACTTTCTCTTTGTTGTTCTTCCTCTATACTATGTGAAATCTCGTTAAATAGGAGCAAATTTTAAAAATGCATGTTCACCTTATTTTGGGCAAAAAAGTAAGGTTATATGGTTTCCTCCTTCGCCAAAAAGGCCAATCTTAGGAGTTTGGAAAAGAAAGAATTTCGTAACTGGGCCTTTTTTACCGACAAAGCAAAGGCTGTAGCCTTACCTTTTGCCCAAAAATAGGTCTTTTCAAAATGGGCCTATTTTGCTGAAAAAGCAAAGGNAAAGAACAAACGAACGCCCCAAATTAAGGAGGAATATGTATATCTAGACTGTAAATATGTACATTTTATGACTAAATTGCAATATTTTCAGAGAAAATAAGTCGTTCATAACACATCAAACTGTAACAGTTCTTCCAATCAAATCATTTAGAAATGACTTTCTCTTTGTTGTTCTTCCTCTATACTATGTGAAATGTCGTTAAATAGGAGCAAATTTTAAAAATGCATGTTCACCTTATTTTGGGCAAAAAAGTAAGGTTATATGGTTTCCTTCTTCGCCAAAAAGGCCAATCTTAGGAGTTTGGAAAAGAAAGAATTTCGTAACTGGGCCTTTTTTACCGACAAAGCAAAGGCTGTAGCCTTACCTTTTGCCCAAAAATAGGTCTTTTCAAAATGGGCCTATTTTGCTGAAAAAGCAAAGGCTATAGCCTTACTTTTTGCCCAAAAACAGGAATTTTCAGAATCGGCCGATTTTGCTGAAAAAGCAAAGGCTGTAGCCTTACTTTTTGCCCAAAAATAGGCATTTTTAGAATTGGCCGATTTTGCCGAAAAAGCAAAGGCTATAGCCTTACTTTTTGCCCAAAAATAGGCCTTTTCAAATGGGCCTATTTTGCCGAAAAAGCAAAGGCTATAGCCTTACTTTTTGCCCAAAAATAGGCATTTTCAGAATCGGCCGATTTTGCCGAAAAAGCAAAGGCTATAGCCTTACTTTTTGCCCAAAAATAGGCATTTTCAGAATCGGCCGATTTTGCCGAAAAAGCAAAGGCTATAGCCTTACTTTTTGCCCAAAAATAGGCATTTTCAGAATCGGCCGATTTTGCCGAAAAAGCAAAGGCTATAGCCTTACTTTTTGCCCAAAAATAGGCATTTTCAGAATCGGCCGATTTTGCCGAAAAAGCAAAGGCTATAGCCTTACTTTTTGCCCAAAAATAGGCATTTTCAGAATCGGCCGATTTTGCCGAAAAAGCAAAGGCTATAGCCTTACTTTTTGCCCAAAAATAGGCATTTTCAGAATCGGCCGATTTTGCCGAAAAAGCAAAGGCTATAGCCTTACTTTTTGCCCAAAAATAGGCATTTTCAGAATCGGCCGATTTTGCCGAAAAAGCAAAGGCTATAGCCTTACTTTTTGCCCAAAAATAGGCATTTTCAGAATCGGCCGATTTTGCCGAAAAAGCAAAGGCTATAGCCTTACTTTTTGCCCAAAAATAGGCATTTTCAGAATCGGCCGATTTTGCCGAAAAAGCAAAGGCTATAGCCTTACTTTTTGCCCAAAAATAGGCATTTTCAGAATCGGCCGATTTTGCCGAAAAAGCAAAGGCTATAGCCTTACTTTTTGCCCAAAAATAGGCATTTTCAGAATCGGCCGATTTTGCCGAAAAAGCAAAGGCTATAGCCTTACTTTTTGCCCAAAAATAGGCATTTTCAGAATCGGCCGATTTTGCCGAAAAAGCAAAGGCTATAGCCTTACTTTTTGCCCAAAAATAGGCATTTTCAGAATCGGCCGATTTTGCCGAAAAAGCAAAGGCTATAGCCTTACTTTTTGCCCAAAAATAGGCATTTTCAGAATCGGCCGATTTTGCCGAAAAAGCAAAGGCTATAGCCTTACTTTTTGCCCAAAAATAGGCATTTTCAGAATCGGCCGATTTTGCCGAAAAAGCAAAGGCTATAGCCTTACTTTTTGCCCAAAAATAGGCATTTTCAGAATCGGCCGATTTTGCCGAAAAAGCAAAGGCTATAGCCTTACTTTTTGCCCAAAAATAGGCATTTTCAGAATCGGCCGATTTTGCCGAAAAAGCAAAGGCTATAGCCTTACTTTTTGCCCAAAAATAGGCATTTTCAGAATCGGCCGATTTTGCCGAAAAAGCAAAGGCTATAGCCTTACTTTTTGCCCAAAAATAGGCATTTTCAGAATCGGCCGATTTTGCCGAAAAAGCAAAGGCTATAGCCTTACTTTTTGCCCAAAAATAGGCATTTTCAGAATCGGCCGATTTTGCCGAAAAAGCAAAGGCTATAGCCTTACTTTTTGCCCAAAAATAGGCATTTTCAGAATCGGCCGATTTTGCCGAAAAGCAAAGCCTATAGCCTTACTTTCAGTAATTTGGAAAATTGTTGATTTTAGCGAAAAGGATCCTCTTAGTTGAATCTTCTCTTATGAGAGGACTATATTTGCGATAAACAGAAAGAGGAAACTATTTGAATGACAGAACAAATTAGAGGACAAATATTTGAATATAATTTGTAATATTTTTTGAAATATGACAACGCGTAGATGTTTCTTCGATAAAATGGCTAGCAAATTGAAGTTATACCGGGTGTCCGAAAATGATGTATTATCATTTGATTGCTTATATGTCCATAACCGATGAACCGATTTTCAAAAACTGGTACAACCACAACCAACATCTTAACATCCTATTTAGCCTTTAGGCAATCAAATAAAACAAAGCTTTTGAAAATCCGTTCATTGGTTATGTACATACAAGCAATCAAACAATAATACATCATTTTGCGACACCAGGTACATGAAATGATTAATATTAAACATGTAATGAACAAAATATCATGTAAATGCGAAGAAATAAGGACTGTTCGTACAACTAAATAAATAAATAAATAAATAAATACAGCTCTTTGTTTGTTTTTTTTGCTGATGGGCAAGATCATGAACATAAGAGCAAGGTAGCAATAAATGATTATAACAATAATGTTCAAAAATAGCCCGAAATAACGGACTCATCGTAATAAACCCAAAAAGGCATCATTAGACACTACAATCTGTGGAAAAAAACTATCAACTCCTGTAAAAGAATAGCAACCGAATCAACTTGTAACCAGGGAGAAAACCGAACTATGTCAAATTAAGTATTTTAGATGTTTTGTTCTTCGCACGAACCACACTGATGAGTGTGCGATGAAATGAACTTTTGGTTATTGAGCGTTACTCATTGTTGCAGCTATTAATTTATTTTCTCTCCTTTCAGGATTTCAGTTTAATTCGTTGTTTCCATTGCAGAATTTGGCAGTTCATTGGCTATCATTCTTTTACAGGAGTTTAATTTCCACAGATTGTAGTGTTTAGCGTTCTTACTGTTACCACAATAAGTCCGTTATAAATCATTGCAGTGACGTAACGTTTATAAAAATCTACGAACGGACCCCAACGGACCTCATTAAGATCGAACTTACTTACGTGAACGCTTGGCTGGTTGGACTATCGACCATTTCAAAAATTTGAACATATTCTATTCTTTGAATTTCTTCCATTTTGGAGGGCATTTGAGAGCAAGCTGTTTTGTGGAACGCCGTTGTGAAAATATACGACCTCGTCAAACTTATTGACCCTTTTTGGTCTTTGTTCCATTTTTTTGCTACGAAAATGTAATAAAAAGTAACAATGGTGATCATTTCTCTACAGGTATGGTTGCCATTCGTCCATTTTAAGAAGATCATTATGAGACCAGCAGTAATTTCTTTGTCAGTAAATTCAAATAAACATCAAGGAAAGAAATGTTTACGTTAAAAACTAGAACAAACTTTTGCGTTCTTCGTTTTCCTACTTCCTTAGTGGATACTATTCGGATCCGACAAATTTGCAAATTGTTTCAAGTCTTGTATAACAGCAACCTTAGTAAAAATTACAAAAATGTTAGTCATAATTTCGTAAATTAATAAGGAGCTAAAGAAAACACGATGGTAACTGCAACAGTAAATGAAGAGAAATAGCATCTTTTTCACAAATAGGATCTCAGCAAATTCTTCTGTTCTTCGCGTTAAGAATCACCTTCTCCGGCATCAATTTTAATTTGAGGCATCAGTGCAAATACACCTAAAAAGCATTGCATTCGTTGCTGAAAGCGATGCAAAAGTGATGTCATCTGTAAAGAAAGTATATAAAGAGAGATACAGAAAACGAGGGATACCATCAGACCGGGACTTCAAACGTTACCATCGTGTTTCCTTTAAGTATCTCTCAGTTCAAAGAGCAAAGAGCATCGTCGTTTTTCTTGTAAAATGTAAACGCAACAACACTTAGCTCAAAATGCTGAAAACATTATACGCAAATTGAGATAGCATTATATTCTTATTTCGTCAGATTCGAGGGCCACTTTTTTTGGTTTTAGATATCGTTATTTTATGTTTTAAAGGCATTGAGTTATGGTAAATAGCGATTATCCGTTGGGGGTCTGTCTGCTTTCATGTGATTAGTCTGTTTTCATGTGATCAAATATGAACTTCACAAATACAAGGCTGCATCGGATCCCGCCTGGCGTGTGCAGTTTGAATAATAGCCAATCAGATTGGCGTAAGCTATCATCATGACTCAGCACTTTTTGCAAATTGGGTAGATGAGGTCTATTTACCATGACTCAATGCCTGGCTTTAGAAAAAATTACAAACAATCTGTTAACAGTGTTAATTATCCTCTCTTTAGCTACGGTTCCCTTTTTTATATTGAAATTAAATAGAGTGTGCAACATGAAAATGTGTTCTTTGTTTCTTACTTTGTTTGTAAAGGCTAGTGTAAAATAACTGCAAAATGAAACAATGAATAAACAATAAACAACTAAGTCAATAAACCACATTTTCTTTTATATTTCTTTTAACTTCCTTGGAATCAATTTTTTGTGAAATTCTAATTTTTCTCTATAACTCTTCTCTTCCTCTATAATAACTCTTCCTCTGTTTTTCCATTGAATGAGTCTCCTTCTCAATTCTTTTCGTCTCCTCTAAAACTCCATGTTCTGGTTTTTGAGATAGATGCATCAGGAACCCATTGCCGAAATCTATCGTCCCAGATCTTTTCCTGGTCCCATTCTCTCACCCATTTCCCACCAGCCTCTTTATGGCGTTTTAATCTTTCTTCTTCGATAGCCTCTCTTTCTGCTTTCCATGCACAATATTCTTCTTTTTCTTTTGTTGTCATTTGTCTCTTTTCCACTGGTAAGGCCATATCTTCAAAAACATTGTCGTTTTGCATTCTTTCTTTAAAATTATCAGATCTCATTGCCCCTCTTCCCCTGCCCATAACTCTTCGTCTGGGTGAATTTGTGTCATTATTCACTTGAGAAATTGCACGTCCACGACCACGTCCACGACCACGTCCACGCGCACGCACATTAGTTATACCCGATACTGCACGTAAAATTTGATGATCTTTCGACGATGATATAGCTTTGTGTTTCAACAATTCTGCATTTGTTTTGTCTGCTTCAATCTCTTTGACTCTTTTTAAGCGTTCCTCGTTCTTTTTACGAATATCCATAATTCTTTGATTCAATAATTCCTCTTTTGTAAAGTTCCTTGTATTTTCTCTTCGATCGAAAGTTGCAATCTCGTTAACGCCAGAAAGTGCATGCTTTGGTTTTTTATTGGTAGAATATGATTTCTTTTCATTAACCTGTGTCTGTTTTCGTGTAATGTCTTCTTTTAAATGAACTGAAATATCTCTGCCTGATAATTTTGCTTTCGAGCATTCTTTATGCGAAACCTGGTTTTCAATTTGTGACTCAGATGTTGATGACTTACGTACTTGTTCAAGAAAACTGTCAACCCAGTCCTCCTCTTCGTGTATCCTTTCAATGTCTGAAGCAACGGGCACTATATCAGTGGACACTAAATCATCGATAACTAAATCATCGATCACTAAATCATCGATCACTAAATCATTGATTTCTATATTATCGACCTCACTTCCAGCAATATTCTCTTCTTCGCCGTATTTCATTTCTTGTGGCATCTGGGCTATGTTTCTAGTCTCCTCTCTTTCGTGTTCAGTTTCAAAGACGTCTATGACATCACATTCTATATCAGAGACCTTTTGATCAACCATAACGCCCTTATCAACGGCCTTCATCATACCCAAATTTTCTTTCTCATGTACAGCTTGATTAACCATAACGCCCTTATTAACGTCTGCCTTCCTGAATTCCTTCATCATACCCAAATTTTCTTTGTCGTTTACAGACTGAGAAGAAGCAATCTCAAGACCATGAATGCATTCCTTGATTTCAACATTTCCGTTCTCCAAACAGGTATCGCTCTTAAAGTCAATGAGCCAAGCTGTGTCATTGATTTTAGCATCAATCGTGTTCTCTGAATTTGCTTTCTCCTCGAATGAATTAGATTCATACTTCTTGGCCTCATTCTCCTGCTGGCAATCAATTGATTCATTATCAAATTTGAGCTTAACCGCAAATTCTGAATTAGGTGAAAATGGTTTTATTCCAGCTGATTGAGATAGGGATTTTGGTGAAACTGAAGAGGTAAGCTTCGGTGAAGGTGTCTTTGTAAATTTCACTGCATCCTTCTCTTTGTCAACAAGTACAAATGCTTCATCATCATAATCATCATATTCTATTTCTTCCATGCTGGACTGCATCTTTCGTTAAACAAAATAAAAAAGTTTTACATTTAACCAATTCAGATACTCTATTATGATTAATAAAAGCCAATAAATATGACTTATTTCTTGACCAATCAAAAATGATATTTTACAGTATGTCTTATTTTAGCATGATTTTTAATGAGCAGAAATAAGAGGTAAGAGCTTGATCATTTTGATTACATGGTTCTCTGTTGGTAAATATCATACTTTTGTGCTGTAAAATACATATCTTATGTCTCGTTCAATTCCTACCTTGACCAACCCCCCGGGCAGCCCGGGGGTCAACAAAAATTCCTTGCTCAACTGCCCGGAGGCCGGGGAAAATTGATGGTCAAATGCCCGAGGGCCGGGCAATGAGAAAATGGCATATTCCCAGTTACTGTAAAAGCAAAAGCTCATGTTCTTGTCAAATGCTGCTCAAATGCCCAGGGGCCAGGGGAAATGTATGGTCAAATGCCTGGGGGCCGGGAATATTTTTAGTGCAAATGCCTGGGGGTGTCCCGGGCGGGGGATGGTCAGGATAGGAATTGAAGGAGACATTAAGTTGATGCACACTTTTGACTTGCTATACAGCATGTACCAGTGGCACAACCATGGCTGGGGACTGGGGAACACTTACCTCTTACATGCATAGTTTCAATCATGCAGAACCAATTTTTGTGACACTGAATATACAGTGGTCATTTAAAATCAGTAGTCAAGTGCTACAATTGCCCCTGTAACACGGGGCAATACACCCATTCAATATACAGCCTCGTTTTGGAAAATATTCAAAATTCTTTGATACAAAATTTTAGAGGCTGAATTCGGATTTAGCACTCAAACTTTAGTCTAACTGTTTTTATGCTGCTATTAGTAGTAATTTTGACTTTATGGCGATGCAAAGTTTGAAAACCTGTAAGGGTTTTGACCGTGAAAATGACTCAGGGTGTAAAGTTTCACCCTGAACGATTTTTTACGGTCAAATCCCTTATAAGTTTTTAAACTTTATATCGCCATAAAATCAACACCACAATCGCCAGCAGTTCAAAAACACGAAACTGGACTAAAGTTTGAGTGCTAAATCTGAATCTGGGCTTGAAATTTTCATATGAACAATACAAAGAAATTTTGATATATTTCCAAAACGAGGCTGCTATATTGAAGAGGTGTATTGTGACACATGGTCGGAGCAGTTGATACATATCTTTAAAATCATTACAGATAATAGCTGAACGACTCTGTATGTTTCCCTGCACAAAATGTAGCACCAGGTAGCAGGTTATTCACTGCTTCAAGAAAAGAGGAAAATAAGATACTGTCTTCCTTTCTTTGTAAACTTTGATTCATCAGTTGGAAATGATGGAATCGATTGGAAAAGAATAGTTTTTCGTTTACAAATTTTAGCATTTAACTCTTCAATACAACATGGATGCACACTGTTTAAAGGGTCTGTTTCATCCAGCATTCCTTGCACGTGCTGTCTGTTGATGTTCCTTTGTTGTCTGCCATTTTCATGGGCCATGAAAATGGCGGACAACAAAGGAACATCAACAGACGGCACGTGCAAGGCATGCTGGATGAAACAGACCCTTTAACCAGTTTAGAAATTGAATCAAGATAAAGCCATCGACAGGTCTTACTGGGGCAATTGTAACAGCGTGTTACAATTGCCCCTGAACTGGTCAGCTACCGTTATTTCCCATTATCACAAATCATAAATTGTGGAGCTCAAAAGTTTTAATGTAGTTTTGATCCTAAATAGATGTCCTGTTTGTGATGTGAAAATCAAATACTTTACCTTACCCAAGTGCAAAATATTTCAGATGCAAATTTACAATGGAAGCATGTTTTTATTTTTATGCACAAAACATGCATTTTCCCCGACAAAAATCAGAAACTTGGCTGAACATTCCTGTATCTCAAGTCCTATGTAGAGGATTAGGGTTAATAGAACATATTAGAATGAGAATATTCACTGAATATTCTGTGCAAAAAAAGTCAGATATTTTGCAATTTTCTGCATGGCATGAGAGCCAGTGTTAATTGCCCTGTGTTACAATTGTCCCTGGTGTCCCCTGCTAATTATTTTACCCCCTGTTAAGGTAGTGAGTGGGGGTTGTTAATAGTGGGATAATTAGTATAAAATCATGGAGTACTAGTCTAACTCTCTTTTCACTTGGTGTTTGCCAAATTTTCTCGAGATTACGCCAACCACCACGATATTTTTCTTTTTGGATTGGAGATGGGGACTGGTTGTATGAAAACATCTGTCTCACCCATGAAATGATTCAATCGCATTTCTTTCATGACAACTACAGTCTACAAGTTTAAGTTAGTAACAAATTATTAAAAATTGCTTCATTCATAAATTAGCACTCACCATAAAGCCTTTCAAATCCTGCCTGTCCTTTCCACTTCCCACTGTCACTTATCTCTGGCCTTGAAACCTCAACTTGACTGAGCATTCTTCAAAGCATGAGCAGAGCAACAGCAGCAACAGCAACAATCAACCTCTTTTCCATTTTTGCCGCGGGTTGCCATTTTCCGCGCGCTTCATCTTTTCAAGCTGGTTTTCGGAGCATCCAACAATGCACTTCTTAACTTACTTTAAAGAGGCATTTTGTTACCCAGGGTCCCTTGCGGGCACGCTAAAATTTCAGACGTCTGAAAATCAGATGAATTTGATGGCAAAATTTTACCTTACTTGGACTCTTTTACCAAAAACTGCTGCACTGTGAATTTTGTGGTTTCCGTACATACAGTAGTGTCCCGCATATAAGAAACAACTTTTTCAATTTCAGTCTTATGCGTTTCTTATAAAATGAGATAAACTTGCAAATCAGGGTAAAGTTTCTTATTACAAAAAATCATATACTGTTGAACCAGACATGATCTCTATTGATGATTATTATTTTGAATTGTATTTGTAAATTTTCACTTCCAGAAAATGCTGCAGTTATTTCAGGAAGGTGCTTTTTGCATACAACTTATTTTTTTTCATTTGAATGGGTACAGTTCAATACAACTGGAAAGCTAAAAAATTCCAAGGTTTCTATCCATAGTTTTCAAATAAGAAACAAGCTTTTTTATAGACCTGAACAAGTTTCTTATAAAATGGGGTAT
>REGL01000153.1:50314-69232 GCA_004194395.1 Aurelia aurita complex sp. Pacific
GTAGTTGTATGTGATTGTGTGTAGGTTGGATTTGTAGTTTTGATATATTGTAAATATTATTAGCATATAAAAAAAGATCTAACTGATAAAGCAGCTCAACTAAAGTTTGACTTTTGCACAGGTTTAACTGCACTCTGGATCCATGGTTTCAGTTTAGGTCAATATGATTCTCAGACAGTCTGAAATTTCCGCTTGCCTGCAAAGGACCCTGGGAGGCAGTGGCTCTTTAATTCAATTATATTTAAGCAAGTATGAACAAAAAGAAAACAGACTAATCACGAAGTTGCCTTGACTAAACGTCCCTGGGGTTATTCTTATTCAAGGAAGGAAGCTACTTAAAAAAATCTTCCAGAATTAGTTAAGTCATCAAACGATGTTTCTTGTCGTTAATCATACATCAGTCAAACTGGTAATGTAGACTTGATCATTCATCTGTTTTACTTTGGAGTAATATTAATATGACAGAACAATAAGGTGAGGCGATTTCTTTGAGAAAGTTTTTCAACAACTCAAGAAGACAGTAAAGCATATTACTTGTCAGTTCCAAGAGGCTTGTTGCTGCAGCCTGCCTTCTTCGAATGATCGATCTTAAGCCCAAAAAATTTTTTCAATAAATGGTCGAAATAAGTAGTGAAGTTCCAGCGTTGGAAACAACACCCGCCCACCGCCAACCGCCAACCGTCAACCGCCAATCGCCAACCGCCAACCACATGTTTGCGCCAAACGCCGAACAGATAAGCAATTTCTGAAAAATTTCCGAATTTCCGAATTTCCGTCACTAGGGGGCCACGTGTCCCCCCCCTGCCCCACAGCCACGACGCTTCTGAGACCCGTCATGATGCCTAGAGAAATGCGAAGTAGGGGATGCTTGTTCGCAAAAGGGGTGCTCATTCCGGGGATGAGGGTAATTAAAATACTGTATCTATACTATGATTTACCTGTTATCCTTGCCAGGATATTTTTGAGTTAATTCAATTCTCATTTTTTTCGCAAAAAGCATAAACCCATTCATTGGCCTTCTTTGTTTCTCTTCCAAATTGTTTACTTTTCGCTTTCTTTTTGGTTTCCTTGGAAACGATGATCCAGTGTGATTTTCTTGGTTCTCATCATGATTCATTGATTGTCCCTATGATGAAATGATTAACGTAATAACGTCAATTGATGAAAATAAAAAAATCCAGAGGAATTATGATGGCATTGAGAAAGACAAATACGTCACTGAGCTTTTTGAGATTCGAAGCACAATCCATTAATTCTGTTACATTGAAATTATCTACCAGTTTATACTTGTGCAATTGAACTTCAGGTTGGAACAAGTTTAACATAACACGAGAGAAAAATTTCCTATATATGATTATGTTCGTAAGGTTCGTTTTGTCAACAATCTTTATTCTCAAAATAAAATGCATTGATCAACCAACAGTTCCCTTATATCTGCAAATTAGAGTGCGTTTGAAATCTAAATCGAAATCTACCAAATTCTGAAAAACAGCTGCTTTCGCAGAGACGGAAATATATTTTCCAATCAAACACAGACACCTTGAAAACAGCATGTTCTGGATTGATCATGATTGCAATTCGCACAATACCGTTTTGGGTATAGTTTGGAGTGATTCAAACATTAAAGCCGAGTCTACCGTTTTCAAAATGGGTGCCAATTAAATACCCTTAATTACAGCTCAGCCATTTTGCAGAAATTAAGATGACAAAAGTCGCAAAAGATTGTAATATAAAAAGTTGTAATATAAACTTGATAATCAGTAAGCCAAAGGAATAATCAAATGGGCAAAAATATGAGACAGGGACTCTTACCATACATTGATCGCCAGTGGGTAATACCATCGAGTAAGGCGCATCCCTTGAGAATTGATCCGTTGGTGAGAATGTTGCTGTTGTTGTTGGCGACAATGCATCACTAGCGGGGGAGCTTGCAGACATTGATGACGTAGATACAAACGAAGGTGGAGCAGGCGGGGGTCGCTCAATTGATAGGGGTCTCTCAACAGGGGGTCGGTCAACAGGAGGGGGTCGGTCAACAGGAGGGGCTCGTGCGATGGAAGCACGCTCAGCTGGTGATTCTTGACGCTATGATGAAAAACATTATTAAAAGTGAATGTTTACGTTAGAATTCATCAGAGACTGTTGAATACATGTTTTTTATATATTATAGATAAAAACAACTAAACTACAACGAAATTTTAATATTCTGTGGCTGCCATATAGCTGGAAAGGACATGATGTCATCAAGCTCCAACTACGGCAAAATAAAATAAATTTGACGATCCAAAAGAAATGGACTGCATTCATCAGAGACAAAATACCAATATCTCGGCTGCTTTTCAAAGTTATTGCTAGAGTCTTCCAGCAAAAAAGTCTTCCAATTTCAAATTTGAAGATCTAGTCAAGCTATGTTGCTAGGCCATTTAGATTGCTAAATACAAATTAATAATTTGAATTCAGAATAAACACATCTCCTTGGTCATGCCCACTCTTCTCTAATTAGTGGCAATAAACGTCTCTTATTTTACTGACGAACAAGATGCTAAACAAATCATTTTATAATCTTTAGAAATAAAACTAGAAATCATGAGGTGACAATTTGAAAGAATGGAGACACACCTTGGCCATGGCAGAGAGAGCGCTAGCTGCTGAACTGTCAGTTGAACCAAATGAAAATCTAAAATGAAGGAGAATCATTGAATTGAATTATATCAATAAAAGTACAAATCAATCAATCAATCAATCAATCAATCAATTATCAAACTATGACGTAATGAAATCTAAAATGAAGGAGAATTATTGAAATGAATTATATCAATAAAAGTAAAAATCAATGAATCAATCAATCAATCAATCAATCAATCAATTATCAAACTATGACGTAATGAAAACTGAAAGGAAGGAGAGTAATACGATCCTATCTAGACTCAATACCTAGTCCCAGTTATCACAACAACAACAACAACATATTTTACAATTGAATTGAATTGCTTTTGCTCTCTGTTTTAACGATCCGACATTTTATGCTCCTGCACAACAACGTATTTTGCTGCAATGATCGTTCTTTGAAAATGCAATGGAGTGAAAACATTGGGATGAGTGGAGTAAGTCTAGATCGTATCATGTTTCTGAATCAATTAATCAATCAATCAATCAATCAACGAATCAATCAATCAATCAGTGAATCAATGAAGGAATCGACTGGGCGGTCTTTGGGTTGTGGTGTCGCGGGCAAGTGGTACAATCTTGACACACCCAGCAGTTTTTACCTTTTCTATGTAATTTTAAAGAGAAGATGAAGAAATAAATGAAACACAGAATGAAATATAAATCAAATAACAATGACAAAAGCTGAATGAAGTGACAATTTTCTCTCAAACGAAATCAAAACAATCAACTTACGCTTCAGTGCAAGCAACCAATGGCGACAAAGTATTCGAATTTGTATCTCTATTCTGATTCGACTGAATGCAGATATCCCCCTTTTGTAAACTGCGAAAGGGGATTCCATATCTTGCCATAGCCTCGTTTGGACATGGGGATGACCAGCCTCTGTGTTTGACAAGGAAAAGATGGTCCACAGGACATTTTGCAAATAAACGAGGCTGCGCAGGCGTGGTTGGTTCGAACGTTATTAGAATACGATCCTAAATAAAATCAAAGAAAGAAATATTAGCATAATGTACGGTGTGGGATGAATTGAAATGTTTACACACAATATCAAATCAATATCATATTAAAACACCAAGTTTTTGAACCGGCCGGCAAACATCATGAAAGAATGCAGGAGAAATTGGCAATTTTGAAACTTTTGCAAAGAATCTTTCTTGCAAAAAAATTGTATAAACATCCAATCTATACTTGCACTCAAACACAACTTGAAAGGAAAACAAATAAAACACCAAAAACATAACCTAAAGAAATAAAAAAGTTAAGAAACAGACCTATAACTGTTTAAAAGAAATATTGACTCAAAAATTAGCGTCAAATGCACATTAGTGCATCCTCTTTGCACGGAAAACAGAAGTTGAATCGCATGATATTGTTACAAGAGCCATATAAAATAACATCATCCAGAAATACCGAATGACCTCTTGAAATAAAGACAATCGGTAAACATAAAAAACTGAAAATGAATTAAACTGACCTTGACTCCTTTTGAACTGGAAATAAAGTCTTTTGTATCCTTCATCTCTGTGACAATTAATCCATTCAAAGAATAAGTCGCTTCTTCACTTCTTTTATTTAACAGAGAATGATTGTTTGTTAAATCTTCAACCCTCCTGAATTCTTCATCTCTGTGTTCAAATTTAATGCTGCATCCTTTAATGAAGCAATGCCAGACAGGAGATGGCCATGCTTGTGTTGTCCAAAATGGTTGTGGCGTGCTGACATTATCAATGAATGGAGACGGGGGTAATGATGACGATGTCCCTCGAGGTTCAACTTCATCATCATCAAGGTTATGTCGTGAACTGTTCAATCCAGATCCATTTAAATACTGAAATAAAATACCCCCGAAATTAATTAAATGTGCAGTTTACATCAACGCAATCCCTTCGATAGGAAAACGCACAATATATCCTTTAGCTTTTCTGAATAAGAATCTGAATAGACCTTTTAGCTATTCTACAAAAGAGCCTGGGTCGAGCGTTATTTTTATACATGAGGTTCGATAGAGTGGCGTTAGAGCTCCTATCAATATTGTGCATATTCGAAAATTCTACTAAGTGCACTTTGTACAATATTCGTATTTGCACAATAGTGATAGAAGCTCTTAACACCACTCTATCGAGCCTCGTGTATAAAAACAACGCTCGATCCAGGCTCTTTTGTAGAATAGCTAAAAGGTCTATTGAACAATAGTTTAAAACATTTTGAAGAATTGTCGAATGCGCACAATGGCTATAGAAGCTCTAACGCCACTCGATCGAACCTTGTACAAAAATGTATGAAAATATCGCTCTATCCAGACAAGCTAAAGGTTTATTCAGCACCATAGGAAAGTAATGACGCCCAGGAAACATCCTTCATTCGTCTACCAAAACAGTGCACAAAGAAAGCAAAGTCAAACAAAACTATTATGATATGTCTAGGTTTTGATTTGTCCTTTTCATAGACTGCGCCATATAGCTCAAGTCATTCATTTAAAGCAATTTTACGAAGAAGCCTGAGCCAAGCGAAATTCTTCTCATAAGACGAAAAAACCGATTTTCGAATGCAAACAAAATATCACATTTGATGCACTTCTCATTCGAAATTGAAACATAGTCATGATTGAAAGAAATACATGATGAATTCGCATTGATCCAATTCTTTTTTGAGTCTCTGTTTATCGATAGCACAAGACAAATTAAAACCCAGGCGGCAGTAATTCTGGGTTCTTTCATTTTCCTTCAATTACTCAAAAAAGTTACTTGATATCTTTGTCCGAGATAAATATCTTCTTTAAATCTGCTTTCATGATATAATGCAGACCTATCTAAGTTGNCAAAACATCAACTTACGCTTCAGTGCAAGCAACCAATGGCGACAAAGTATTCGAATTTGTATCTCTATTCTGATTCGACTGAATGCAGATATCCCCCTTTTGTAAACTGCGAAAGGGGATTCCATATCTTGCCATAGCCTCGTTTGGACATGGGGATGACCAGCCTCTGTGTTTGACAAGGAAAAGATGGTCCACAGGACATTTTGCAAATAAACGAGGCTGCGCAGGCGTGGTTGGTTCGAACGTGATCAGAATACGATCCTAAATAAAATCAAAGAAAGAAATATTAGCATAATGAATGGTGTGCGATGAATTTAAATGTTTACACACAATATCAAATCAATATCATATTAAAACACCAAGTTTTGGAACCGGCCGGCGAACATTATGAAAGAATGCAGGAGAAATTGGCAATTTTGAAACTTTTGCAAAGAATCTCTCTTGCAAAAAATTGTATAAACATCCAATCTACACTTGCACTCAAACACAACTTGAAAGGAAAACAAATAAAACACCAAAAATATAACCTAAAGAAATAAAAAAGTTAAGAAACAGACCTATAACTGTTTAAAAGAAATATTGACTCAAAAATTAGGGTCAAATGCACATTAGTGCATCCTCTTTGCACGGAAAATAGAAGTTGAATCGCATGATATTGTTACAAGAGCCATATAAAATAACATCATGCAGAAATATCGAATGACCTCTCGAAATAAAGAAAATCGGTAAACATAAAAAAACTGAAAATGAATTAAACTGACCTTGACTCCTTTTGAACTGGAAATAAAGTCTTTTGTATCCTTCATCTCTGTGACAATTAATCCATTCAAAGAATAAGTCGCTTCTTCACTTCTTTTATTTAACAGAGAATGATTATTTGTTAAATCTTCAACCCTCCTGAATTCTTCATCTCTGTGTTCAAATTTAATGCTGCATCCTTTAATGAAGCAATGCCAGACGGGAGACGGCCAGGCTTGTGTTGTCCAAAATGGTTGTGGCGTGCTGACATTATCAATGAATGGAGACGGGGGTAATGATGACGATGTCCCGCGTGGTTCAACTTCATCATCATCTAGGTTATGTCGTGAACTGTTCAATCCAGATCCATTTAAATACTGAAATAAAATACTCCGGAAATTAATTAAATGTGCAGTTTACATCAACGCAATCCCTTCGATAGGAAAACGCACAATATATCCTTTAGCTTTTCTGAAAAAGAATCTGAATTGAACAATAGTTTGAAACATTATGAAGAATTTTCGAATGTGCACAATGGCTATAGAAGCTCCAACGCTCCTCAGTCGAACCTTGTACAAAAATGTATGAAAATATCGCTTTATCCAGACAAGCTAAAGGTTTATTCAGCACCATAGGAAAGTAATGAAAGGAAATATCCAGGAAATATCCTTCATTCGTCTACCAAGACAGTGCACAAAGAAAGCAAAGTCAAACAAAACTATTATGATATGTCTATAGGTTTTGATTTGTCCTTTTCATAGACTGCGCCACATAGCTCAAGTCATTCATTTAAAGCAATTTTACGAAGAAGCCTGAGCCAAGCGAAATTCTTCTCGTAAGACGAAAAAACCGATTTTCGAATGCAAACAAAATATCACATTTGATGCATTTCTCATTCGAAATTGAAACATAGTCATGATTGAAAGAAATACATGATAAATTCGCATTGATCCAATTCTTTTTTGGGTCTCTGTTTATCGATAGCACAATACAAATTAAAACCCAGTCGGAAGTAACTCTGGGTTCTTTCATTTTCCTTCAATTACTCAAAAAAGTTACTTGACATCTTTGTCCGAGATAAATACCTTCTTCAAATCTGCCTTAGGATATAATGCAGACCTATNGAAGAAGCCTGAGCCAAGCGAAATTCTTCTCGTAAGACGAAAAAACCGATTTTCGAATGCAAACAAAATATCACATTTGATGCATTTCTCATTCGAAATTGAAACATAGTCATGATTGAAAGAAATACATGATAAATTCGCATTGATCCAATTCTTTTTTGGGTCTCTGTTTATCGATAGCACAATACAAATTAAAACCCAGTCGGAAGTAACTCTGGGTTCTTTCATTTTCCTTCAATTACTCAAAAAAGTTACTTGACATCTTTGTCCGAGATAAATACCTTCTTCAAATCTGCCTTAGGATATAATGCAGACCTATCTAAGTTGTCGGTATTAGTTAAGTAAACACTGGATATGTTTATGATAAAGATGCCTTACCGAATGAGGTTTATCTGGAAAGAAGAATCTTGTAAAACTTTTCGTCATCCAGTCAGGCGTTGATCCTGCCCCCAGCAATCCTGGGGTAAGCGTCAATGGAAAAGGACTTTGTACCAACGGGCTATGGGGGCTTGTAGCAAATTCTGCAAATTCAGTAAGCCTGTTTACTTCTGGTGGGACAGGTTTGGCACTTTCGTCCTTTTTTTCGTCACTTGAAGGCGCTGGTGGTTCGATTACCAATGCTGGCGGAATTGGTTTTGACGGCCGTCGTTTTGGCACTGGCGGAGGTTCTAGAACTGCGGAAATAAACAACATGTAAGTATTGGAAAATAAGAACACGTGACTACAATAATAGAAAGTTAGCAGTGGACCCTTTTAGCAATTCCAAAAAAGAATCTGGATCGAGCCATGTTTTATACATTGTTATACGAAATGTTTGATTGAGTGGCATTGGAGCTTCTATCACTATTGTGCACATTCGAAAATTCTCCACAATGTATCCAAATACAGCCGATTCAGATTCTATTTTGGAATAGCTGAGAGGTCTATCGAACGCAGAAATGACGTAAAATGAAATCATGCTACCCCTGAAGGAAAACAATGAACAAATGATAAACAATATGCACTAAATCTAAAGATGGCAAACCCAATCAAATTTGAACACCTTTCAAAGCTTTTCCATTTGACATCTATTTTGATATGAGCTCATTTAGCTCCAGGTATACTTAACAAAATAATGTATCTGTTCGTTTTGAGTTTTCTAAATATATTCGATGAGATGTGAAAGGGTAAAGAACAACCTAAACAAACTCTGATCGTCATAAATACTACATCTTATTATTTGCAGATAATAGGCAAGACAAAATCGAAGTATGGGACTTGGATCCTGACTGTAACTCTTTTAAATATTTCATTTTGCAAAACACATGAACTAATATCAACAATGCACAAAAATTAAAACTGATCTCAAGAAATGTATTTACGGAGCGACAGTTGCTCCAAAAAGAAACTTCTAGAATGCAGTTTCAATTCTTTCAAACAGTTTCATTTGAAATACGCCTTACCTGTGTTCCCATTGAAGTCAGTTTTCTGTGATTTCAATTCAATCATTTCTTCTTTCATTTCCTTTACTTCAAGGTTTCTTTCTTTATTTCCAATCATCGATTGTTCCCTTTCTTCTCGATCGTCAAAATGATTCGTTGATGATGTACTACTAGTTCTTTCGCCTTTTTGCGATAATTCTTTCGCTGCCGCACTTTGTCGTAACGCGAATTCGCTTCTAGAAACAGTCGGTTTTACGAATTCATCTGAAGAAGATCTCAGTGGCAATGAGTTTCTGAATGGAATTCTGGGTACTTCTTCGCCGGATTTCAAAGTTGTGTAATCTTCTCTTGCTGAATATTCACCCGGACTTCGGAAATATTTCTCATTTGGCTTTGGGAATTCACTTCGGTTTTCAAACGGACTTTGATTCGGATAAGACTCGGCTTTTGCTGCATCATACCGATTCATTCCATAATTTCTTGCCGAATAATCAAACCGGGGGTAATTTAACCGAGAAGGAGTCTCAGCTCTTGAATATCCAATCACCCCAGGGTATCTATCTTGTGATGTCATTGATCTTTGCAAGTAATAATCCTGCATCGCAGAAAGTCTCTGATGAAAATCACTTCTCAAACCATCGCGATAATTATCTCGCCAGTAATCACGATAACTCGGTTTGGGACTATACCCTTGCGAACCAAGTCTCAAACTGTCCTCAAACCTACTGTTATTATTGTTATTATTATTGCTTTCCAATCCAGAACGAAAAGTATTACTGTTGTCAGGATGTGAGCCATAACGAAATGGATCATCCGCTTGAGATGCATAACGAAGATTATCATCCTCACTACTATATGAATGTATTCTTAACCGATTATTATTGTTATCATCAGGCATCTCCGTTTTGAATCCCAAATTGCGTTCATTTTTGTAGTTTGTTAAATCAGATCCATTCTTGAAAGCTGTCACATGTTTGTAATCTGAAAGTGAGTTGTTCATTCTTAGAACTGTCTCATGATGCTGTGGACTCTGTTTTACTTCATCTTGAGGGAGGGATGGAACAACACAATCATCTTCGCAAGTTGATTCACTCTCGTTGCCATTTATTCCCTTCAAGAAAATCATACACAAATTTAATAGCAGAAAGATCAAATTTCACAGTTTACTGCCAGGTCCTTAGGTGATAACAGCAAATTAATTTTGCTGAACAAGTTTACATGGATAAATACAGTTTTATTATCATTATTATTACAATTGAACATTACAAATAGGTATAGGTGTGGATTTAAACAGATATAAGAAGCCACAGAAAGAAATCAAGCTTATAATCAAATGACCAGAAACCTTTCTCAAGAAAAACTACAAATTTTCACAGACTGTTGCTCATCTCCTCCCTGCCTATTGGCTTCCAAGAATCTAACACCTGCATACTAGCAATTCTAAGTGTTTTGGCCATGCATGAACCATGAATATGTTAAGAAGCTCTTTGGAAAGTAGTGTGAACTCTGTGAAATTTCCTGCATTGAAATAGCAATATTAATACTAAATTGGAATAAAATCAAATGCTGTAAATAAGGTTCATTTCAAAAATAATTCTTGTTCATTCACTTTTGATGAGCATACCGTTAAATTTTACAAAATTATTGCATTTGTTATCATCTGCCCTTTTACTTAATCATTATTTAATCAGTAAGAAAATTTTTACTTGATGGCTTGAAAGGAACTTCAGGTTCTTGGCTATTATTGTTCATTGGGGATTTTTTTTTTATCTTGCTTAATTTCGGAATTACAACGTTTTTTGTTTTTGATTCAATTTTGAGGTTGCAACGGCATCACATTGCTCGATCATAAACCAGAAAAGCTACAGATGCTCTGCTTGCGCTATAGACGTTGATAAACTATAGTTTCCTTTCCAACATTGTACTACTTTCTCTCCACTGATTTAGGAGTTACACTGACTTCAATTTTTTCAAAATTTGTCATCACTTTACACAATAAAAAAGAAAACGCTGTTATTCCAAAAAATAATGAAGATATAAAAAGCCTCAAATGACTAATGATAGCAAAGTACGTGAAATTCCTTGTAAGGCATTAAGTACAAGAGCAGATGCAAGAACTATTTGCGCAATCATTTGTAACATTTAATGCAAATACGAAAGGAAGATTTCAAGATTAAGATTCCATAAAAATATAATAAATCTTTCTTACATCTTCACTTCTTGACACTGAAGGTGCTTTGATCTTGGAAGCAACTGGCTCTATATTATGTGATTTCCTCAAATGATATTTCAACCCATTTGCACTTTTGAATTTCTTCATGCAATAACGACATTGATGAGGTCTTGGGTCTGATGCATGAGATTTCAAATGATATCTGTACCCTGGTGAAGATCGAAATATTTTGCCACAGCCTTCAGCGGGACATCTTAGAATCCTTTTCGTCTCTTGGGGCCGAGGTTCTGCGTCCTAAAATGCAAACATTACGATTAAGTATTCAATTGGACCATTTTATTAAGAAATCTCATATTTATTTTTCCATTGATTCATTGATTCAATCATTGATTACTTCATTCATCCTTTCGATATTTAATTGATTTAATTCATCGTTAAATTCTTCACTCATTCATTCATTCATTCATTCATTCATTCATTCATTCATTCACTCACTCATAATCTCTACGTTCCTTCAATCGATTTTTCACTGAACACAAGACCAAACAGAAAATAACAAGAAATGACAAAATAAAAAAAGGATTCCAAATAAAAACTTCCATGAACGCGTTCGGATAAAATTCAAAATCAAATTTTACGTTTAACATCCAAACTGCACGTGCATATAATTCTAATCTGCTAATCTTCATTATTCCAAGTCTAAACAATTGAGATCGAATTCAATATTCCAAAATTTGACAGAAAAATCGATAATTCGAATTTCCTTTTCTATTTGGAATGCAATGAGCTAACATCGTTTAAAGAGCCATTGTCACCCAGGCTCCTTTGCGGGCATGTTGTAATTTCAGATTATCTGAAAATCAAATTTGGCCTAAGCGGAAGAAATGGATCTGCACTGCAGTAGAAGTCATTGGTTCCACATCTCTGAATATGAATAATCGCTAAAGCTGATATGACTCATTCACTGGATTTGTTTTGATCAAATCGTGGGAGTCTGCCTTTACAGATGCAACACAATGGAGAAGACAAAGAGGAACCAAGCACTGTTGTTTGCATGAATACGAGCTGGCTCTGAAGCTTGATGAAGATACTCCACAAGAATTTCAACGAAACTTTTGATGCGAAATCTAGATATCTGCCTTGGTTTTCATTTCGCTTTGCAATGATCTATACAAGTTTGTCGCCATCGCATCGTCTCACTTTCTGCAAGCAATCTGTGTTTTTGTTATGTTTTCCTCCCCACGGTGCGCAATGGATCCTGGGTGACAATGGCTCTTTAAGGAACGAAAAGCTTTTGATTGATTAAATAAATGGACCATTCAGATCTCTAGGGCTCTCTTTTAGAATGACCTGACAAATTCTAGTAACCAGTGCCAGACAGAAATATTTGTTGACACAATATTGTCTTAAAACGAAAGGATTTTTTCTCGTTGAATCTTACGTTGAGATAAGAGATTAGGAACATTATGGTATGCTTCAAAAGTATTGTCACGTCGCAAAGCTGAGATCGAAGAATACTGATTTTAAAATAATGACACTGAAAAGAATACAATCAAATTTCTAATTAAAAACAAATTTTTAATTTTGCTACTGTCAATAGTCTTTTTTCTGATTTTGCTAATATTGACAGCAAAGCAATAAAAATCAGTGAGCGCATTGACCTTATGAGATAAAAGACAACGCGGAATAAGGTTCGGTTGTCCTTTGCTTGAGAAGCTCTCGAATCTAAATTTGGTCATAAGTGCTTGTTTACAACAAATGGGAAATTCTTAAAATAGAAAACGTAAATAATTAAAATGCATTCTCTCTTAAATGGTATTCTGTAAAATATTAAAGAATATTAATTGTTTAAATAAAAGGGAGTGTCTTGCACCTTCCAATAAAAACAACATAACTATTGTTTCAAATGCGAAAGAACAATCAAAGATGGAAAACGTAGAACAATAGATCGAACCAGTCTCCATCGAAAATGCATGTTTGGCTTGAGGCTGTATGACGTCATTGAACACAATTTTCTTTCAGAAAGAAAAGAAATCAACCTTTATTGATTGATGGATGCTGTTGCTTTTGTGTTGACTCTTTGCTTCTTCCAGGTAAAGCCCCAGGGAATTCACCAATAGCTAATTACCTCACCTGACATGGTAAGCAGCTTTGCAAGGAACTTATCCATTAGGCTGAAGAATCAACCTCTTTAATAAATGTAATATAAATATGAAATGGATTGCAAAAATGGTCAGTGCACTTTGCTTTTCATTTAATTACACGAAGGGAGCTTTATTGCTATATTTTATTGCTATAATTACATTTGTGCAATTTCTGAGATCTTCATTATGCAGAATTTCAAAATTCAGAATACTATATATCAGCCAGTTCTGAGGCTGTGACGTCAACAAATTGCTAAATCAACGTCTTTAATAAGTTGCTAAGTCGTATGACAGAAAAGCTACAGATCCCTGCTTTCCGCCGTATTGTATATCTTCATAAAATAAGATGAAAAGTTGCAAAATCAAAATTATAGCAAAGTGGCTAAAGTTCCTTTTACGGCATGAAATCAAAGGAAAGATGCTATAGTAAGCAGCCCTATCTTTGTCAGTCACCTTAACATATATAACTGGCTAATATTTTCAGCTATGTTCTCATAGGACATTCTGCGATAGAACTGGCAACTGCCGTGTTCTGAACTTCACTCTGACGTAAAAAGACACACATTTCCTACCCAAAACCTTGGATACTTAACTCTTAAAAACCAGACTCATAAATCGAAACAAAAAAAGAAATTATACGCAAGAAAGTAGCTGAATTGGTGTTCCGTCGCCACAAAATATAACATAAAAGGAAATTTAAAGGTTCTTTTCAGCTGATTTTATACGTTAGCTGGGTTAGCTGCCCAATATGGACAACAACATAAATAACTTTTTGACTTGCAATATGTCTTGTAAATTAACGAGTTGTAACATCTTCAAACTGACCAAGTGAGTATATCAACTTATTGATTAATCAACTAATAAACTTATTGATCCATCAACTAACAGGACGTTATCACTGACTCTGTTTTAGGGACATGCCTTGTGCTGTGCTTGTCACTGCAACTTTTCTTGAGGTTGCCATAGCGACAAAATACTCTCAGATCACCGACAAAGACATTTTTTTATCCTTCAGCTTGTACCTCTAAAAGTTCATCCACGACGAATGATTCGCTGCAGTCAAAGAGTGGCGTAAGTCCAAAACAGTAACAACGTAATCACAGTATGACAGTTAACCTTGCCACTGCGCTGGCGCATTATTCATGACTATACTGATAAGTATTAATTCATGGAAACGGAGGAGCAGTTTCCAATGATGTTTTCTTTCAAAGGAAATAACAGTTGCCGACAAGTGGAAGGAAGTCGAAAATCAAGAACCCGTGCTAGAAATGGACTTAACTTGCAAGTGTGAACAAGATAACGGAAATCAAATGAATTACATTTACTATAGAAAAATCATCACCCCTATCCAGGCACTGTTTACGAAGAATTGTGCAAACCGGTCTCCAAATATTTGCACATCTACCTTTCGCTCCACATTTTGCAATAGACTTGATATGGGGACTTTTTCATGATATTTTCCTATGCGCCAAAAATCGTCACCNACTGATAAGTATTAATTCATGGAAACGGAGGAGCAGTTTCCAATGATGTTTTCTTTCAAAGGAAATCACAGTTGCCGACAAGTGGAAGGAAGTCGAAAATCAAGAACCCGTGCTAGAAATGGACTTAACTTGCAAGTGTGAACAAGATAACGGAAATCAAATGAATTACATTTACTATAGAAAAATCATCACCCCTATCCAGGCACTGTTTACGAAGAATTGTGCAAACCGGTCTCCAAATATTTGCACATCTACCTTTCGCTCCACATTTTGCAATAGACTTGATATGGGGACTTTTTCATGATATTTTCCTATGCGCCAAAAATCGTCACCATTATCGAGGCACTGTTTTTTGGAGAGCTGTGCAAACCGGTCTGCAAATATCCTACTCTGGACTTGCTACAAGTGACTTGTAGCAAGTCCATCCTACACGAATCTAAGCCCCTGATTTTCAACTGGCTCCATTTGAAAGTTTCACCTTTCTTGGACATCTTGAGATTGTCCAGTTTACCAAAAATCGTCACCTTTACTCAGGTATTGTTTTTGATCGTTGCGCAACGCTGTCTGGGTGGATGTCTGTTGATTTGGGTGGTTTTTAGGTTGGTATTTTACATGTCTATGGTATTTTAATTCAAAGACAAATAGCTCTCTGTGTGGAGCATCTTGGATCAATTATTGAAAATTACAAATTTTTACGAGAAGACATCCTTGGAT
Organism: Aurelia aurita complex sp. Pacific; assembly: GCA_004194395.1. Classification (NCBI taxonomy): domain Eukaryota; kingdom Metazoa; phylum Cnidaria; class Scyphozoa; order Semaeostomeae; family Ulmaridae; genus Aurelia; species Aurelia aurita complex sp. Pacific. The sequence continues at coordinate 65,604 of REGL01000153.1, forward strand.
TATTGCACGGGGCTTTCAGCTTTGCCGGGGTAACCTGCGAGTAGTCCCCAATTTACAGGAGACCTCTTTGGAGGAGAGGGGGAAAGCTGCTGAGCTGACGGCCTGATCATTTTGCACTGGCATCAAAACAACCACACTTCAAATCTGAGGCATTTCTTGGAAGATGAGAAACCAAAACAGTTTTGTTTACATTCACATTTGGTTAAAATTGCTATATAAGGATGAAGGAACAACAACAATGCTGGAATGAAATGGAGCCATTGGACACATAAATATCTTTACTGTACCCTTTAACAGTAAATCCTGTTTGATAAGAATGTAGTACTCCGTGCCTTGATATAAATAAAGCATGAAACTCTCATGCAAGCAAAGTTATCCCTCAAGTTAAGGACAAGAAGCGCAGCGAACTCAGAAGGACCTTCGCNGATCATTTTGCACTGGCATCAAAACAACCACACTTCAAATCTGAGGCATTTCTTGGAAGATGAGAAACCAAAACAGTTTTGTTTACATTCACATTTGGTTAAAATTGCTATATAAGGATGAAGGAACAACAACAATGCTGGAATGAAATGGAGCCATTGGACACATAAATATCTTTACTGTACCCTTTAACAGTAAATCCTGTTTGATAAGAATGTAGTACTCCGTGCCTTGATATAAATAAAGCATGAAACTCTCATGCAAGCAAAGTTATCCCTCAAGTTAAGGACAAGAAGCGCAGCGAACTCAGAAGGACCTTCGCAAAGGTCAGCGCACCTTGGAAATAGATCACCGCCAAACCCATTTCCTTGAACAGTTGTATGCGTTGACAAGAAAGGAAAAAGAGGAGGGGCATTCGTGCAAAATGAATGGCATATCTTCCAATTCTATCTTGCAACGTTTGCAAATGGGACGATATGAGGATAGGACTTGAGTTTCTGTTGTTTTATTACGATGGAAGACTTGCTAAACATCGAATATAATATATGAGCTAACCTTCAAATATATCATAGATATGCAAAGATCAAAATGTAGACAAAGTCCAAAAAGAAGAACTGAAAAATGATACATTTAATAAACTTGATGGATGAATTATATGTGTTTAAATATTTGTACAAGGAAAATCCCTGAATATTGTTAACTACTATCAAAGAATCTTGCAGTTAAGCCTCATTTTAATCTTTAAAATCCGTCACATTTCCCGAACTGTGAGACGGAATCAAGTTGACGCAAAAGCTGACATTATCGTACTCATTTCCTAAAACAAATTCGTTTTATTTCTCCAAACAAACTAATGCAACCTGTCCTGGCATGGGTACTCTACAACTAGGGGTGCACGGTGTCGTCAGCCAATTAACCAAATAAGAAAGGGAGGGAGTGGGGATACAACAGTAGCAGGGAAAGGGGACGTAGATTTTAAATACCTGATGGAAGAAACCTTGTTGTGCAGATAAATAGCACTGTAGCTGCTCCATGGGACTCAGACATTGACTAAGGAGCTCCATGACATGATTCAGTTCCATGTTCATCAAAAAATCTTCATTCATTGTTACTTTCTTCTACTTCCCACTCAAATTGCAAGACATCTTTTGAGCAATGCTATATTTTCCTTGCAATTTAGTGTTCATTTTTGATGCCTCATAATGATCAAGCAATCCCATTATAAATAGCATCACAATCCTCAAGGGGGCATCAGTGGTGGTCATGCTTCCGTCTTTTGAACACGGCATCACACAACACCATGGCAATGAGCAGCCACTTATGGCTGGGTCAAACTCAAAACCAACTCTCCAAAATAATATCGGCAAATTTCCAATACTCTCCTTTTGCTCTTTGTATCTCTTTGTGTGTGTGCGTGTTACAAATAACTGCATGTATGTTGTTGATAATTTAGCAAAAAAAAAACAAAGTTAACCTTTCTTGTCTTTAAAATAATTTATGTTATATTTCAGTACTTATCCTTGCAAATCTTAATCTCTGTACATATCACCGTACGATATCACCAACAACTGCTTGCAACCTTGACAGCTAGCCATACGAATATACGACATATGCCAGCCAAGCTAAAATTGCACTGCGATTCCTCATGAACTATAAATACACCTCCTTAGTTTTGACTGTTGCGCATAAATCTCAGTCGATATCTTTCACGCAGTTAAACTCCTGCTTGGCGTCTTCTGCTACTAGTAACGTGCCCTTCAATCTCTCACACATGATCTCGGGTGGCCTTGGTCCAATTAAATCCGTTTTGAATAAATTCTCTCTTCCATCTGACCATTCACAAGTGACAGCCTAGGTCACGTGTGCAAGCATCGAATTTAGAATCAGATGATTGAAATGTCATATCATGTGATACCTGTCAGCTTAGTAAAAGGCAGAACAGCTGGACTAAAAAACAGAACAGCTGAACATTTCGATTAGAAGTGGCACAGTGGAATTGAAAAAGGAAAGGTTTACGATCGAGCAAAAACATTTATCTAAAAGCAAGAAAGGCATTCGCATTAAATAATCATTTTCTTGATCAGCAGGGAAGGGCTAAAATTCACTAAAATCTATATAGCATACATTTCACACCCATATTCATTTTCAAAACGTTTTATCGTCAGCAAAATTGTAAACTTTGAAACCTTTTGTTCAAGAAGCGTGCCTTTTCACTTCAATTGCAAATAGTTTAAGAATATTTCAAGCAAAGGACAGCAAGAATTTTTTCTTAGAATTAACAATAGGGAATTTATACAATTCAATCCAATTCAATTCATACAGTAGATGATGATTTTAATGTTTTTAGTGTAGTTTCGATGACGTAAAGTCAATGTATGAGCAGCCACTTTTCAGAGTATTGTATTAGTGTAAAAGTGAACAATTATCATCGAAAACATTTACTAATACATACCTTGGCATCATAACAAAAAACAAGAACAAACAGCAACAAATAACAACAATCAACGAAAAACAGCAAAACATCAAATTGAAAGTAAACAAGAACTAATGAATTAACGAATAAATAACTACATCAAGAACGAAAAATAGGAGCGTGATCCATGAAGTGGTTTGGGGACTTTTTACTACAACGGGTTTATTATGACCAATAAAATGTTCCCTTATGTAGAATTAGGATTGTTTGTTGACAAATTGTTTGTGTTACACAGAGTTTTTCAAGCAAAAATGTTGCTACATTGACCATTCATGAAATGAATGAATGAAAAGGAAAATATTGTCTTGAGATAGAAAAAAAAGAACTTGATAGGAAAGTTTGAAAATCGTCAGAAGATTACTGCAGACGTTGGTTTAAGAGCAAAACGTTTATCGCTTTTGAAAGACTTGCTTAAGAAGTGAAAAAGAGCTATCAAAACTGTTTATCAAATTTCACAACAGTACCAAATTAAGTCCACAGGGGTCCAAAGTAGTCTTATTTTGCTCTACTGTAAAGCTGAATTCCCACTTGAGGCGAATGCAGGTCAAGAGGCAACTATACGGGGGTAGGATGGGACATGAGAATACTTTGGCCATGTCCACACGTATCCGGATAGTTTTGAAAACGCATCTTTTTTATCCGTATAAAAAATATCCCCGTCCAAACGAAAACGCTGCGACATTCGAAATTCGATAATGACATTCAAAGTTTGATAAAAGAAACAGATAAGCAA
>REGL01000153.1:70204-80530 GCA_004194395.1 Aurelia aurita complex sp. Pacific
GCAAAGTGTAAGAGGTTATTCAATACTACATAAATGCAGCAATGGTAAATCAACTCACTAGGGAACCAAAAATAGCCACATGAAGAAGTAGGCGAGGGGTGGAGGGGGCGAGGGGTGGAGAGGGCGAGGGAGAATAACAAAATTGTGGGATTTACGAAGAAATACATGCTGTAAAAGACAAAATTGGAAGCGAAATATGATTCGGTAAATTGATTACATAAATGGATTGGGAAAGGGAGCGAGGAGGAAGGGGGGGGGGGGCTGCAGCAAAGGCCTGAAACAACATGAAGTAAGTAATATATCACTACAGATTCCAAATAACGGTTAACACTAATGGAATAAGTTCATAATGTGACTTTCAAAATTTGACTGTGTATATTTTTCTGCAATCTATCAATTTGTTGGCTTGAATTAGCTCGATATTTGTATTTGTTGTTATGTTTATTTGCAAACATTTAAGCCCGTCGAAACTAGGAGGAGGACACATAACGAGTGAAGAACCTTGAGTATTAATTCGTTGAATTTATTACCAACATTTCGTCCTACCATGCAGGACTTCTTCAGGGCTAACGAATTATTAGAGGACAGACTACAAAATTGAAATGGAAGTCCACACATAGTAGTTATACGTTAAATCCTCCTAAATTGCCTGACATTGCATTTAACCTTCCTTTATTCAAGAAAAGAAAGTAAGGACATGGCAGCAATTACAACAGAAGATAACTAGAGTGCCAGAGAGGAAAGAGTACAAAATTGAAATGAAAGTCCACACATAGCAGTTATACGTTAAATTCTCCTAAATTGCCTGACATTACATTTAACATTTCTTTACTCGAATAAAGAAGTTAACAGTGGTTATTTCTTTCCGGTGTCATTTTCAACCACTTAAAACCAATTGATGGAGACCCCGAAGGTCACATGTAAGGCTGTGATGGCGAAGGCAAAGAAATCTCAAGGCATTTATCCGATTGGGCCTGGGACTCATAGTTTTTGTTCAACTAATGAAAAGCCAACTTATGTAAGCTCGATTTATGCGAATTTGGCTTCGGTACAAACATTTGCGAAAATATCCTGAATAGCAGATGCATTCATTTCTAGGTGGAGATTTCTTTTCAACTGATGAAAATAATTATCATTTGGCTTTAACAAAAAATCACAATAAACTAAGCAGCTCTTTGGATGTCAATATCTATCCATAGCTACACATGTCACACTGGACATTACCAAGGGTGACACAAACAATGGAGATTGGAGGCGTGCCGTGGGCAGCAAAGAGTGAGAGAAGCGTATCTCAGAGTTGAAATGAAAACCAACCCACATTTACATAATTTAGACATGACATGACATTTCAATGTGGACATCAACGAACTTAAAAGAAGATTTTACAGAGTTTAAAATAGAGCTGTCAGCTGACATTAGTAAATTGTTCAAAACAAGAATATTATCAACTTAAAAATCCTTAAAACCATAGCAGTCCTAACAGATGTTTTGTTTTCACTTCGGCAGAAATTGTTTACAAAAATAAATAGTTATGTACAGTACAGCTAATTGGTCATTGCCAAGGTTCGCAGACAGCTAGTCAACCATTTCGCAGGTAAGGATAAACATCAAAGTAACTCTGCTTTCCGCTCTAGTGCACTGCGAGATGCAGCTTCGCAAAACCGCTCTCCTCAGAAAACAGTTAATTTCTCCCATATTATTTGGCCTATCGAAAAGCAGTAAAAAGGATGTTGTTCTTTATAGTCTGGGCAATCGAAAGACGCACAAATCGCAATGTTTCGGTCAACGCTGGCTTCACAAATCCTAGTTCAAATCTTTTTTTTATTTTAGAAGAGTGGATTTATCTCGGGCTTGAAATAACTTTCAGAAATGTTTCCATTGGCAAACAAATAAACGTCATCTGTTGGGAATACCATACCCAAGTCTCAATAGACATCCTTAGTGCGCTCGTAAAAGTACCATTTGCATCTATTGAGTAAAAGCTACTGACTGTTACCAGCAACTTCACAAAACCATGCTTTGGGTTTCTTTCGAGACTTTCATGAGCATTGATGAAATATCAATTTCTTTAAGATTCCACAATGAGCATTGATAAGTATTGAAAAGTAAACTCTTAGAAAAAGCGTTCAACTCCTTCTGCATGAACTAATCTGTTGACCATCGCTTTTCCCCTTCGATGTCGAAAAGTAAACAGAAATATAAAATTCGATTACAGGAAATCTAGCCTAGCTGTTTCAATCAGACTTTGCAAAGTTGTAGATCAACTACCTAGCTAAAGATGAAACGAAAAAAAATCGAACATTTTTGGAGTAGTTTTGGAGATAAATCCACTCTTCTAAAATAAAAAAAAAGATTTGAACTAGGATTTGTGAAGCCAGCGTTGATGGAGACATTGCGATTTATACATCTTCCGATTGCCCAGACTATACTGAACAACATCCTTTTTACCGCTTCTCGATAGGCCAGATGATATTGGAGAAATTAATTATTTTCGGAGGACAGTGGTTTTGCGAAACGGCATCTCGCTGTTCACTGGAGCGGAAAGCAGAGTTACCTCAAAATCCAACACAGTTCATGATTTTTTCCGGGGGAATCCTTAAGCAATGATATTGAAGTAAAAGGAGAGTGTAATATGAGTATAACCCCCGTAACCCTTGAAAGGTGGGCTTTACCCCTGAACAAATGTCAGTTTTCTGTGCATACCATTGGGCTAAATGACCCCTCCGACGGGGGTGAATTTTTTCGCCTTAACCCTTGAAAGGTACGAGTTCTCAGCGTACCATTGGGTAATATGGCCCTTTTCAGGGAAGAAAGGGCAGGGGTGAGAATATAAATTGACTTACCACTGGGCCTTCATCCAACATTGTTTTGTGATATCGATGGGCTGATACAACACAACACTCAATTCATGGCTTTCTCTGTCAACGTTGCAGGCTGCAATAAAAATATAAGACTGCGTTATATAATTATTATATCTAGCATGAAATAAAGGAACCCTTTATCGAATAACAAATTGAAAATAAAATAAGAAGAATGTCAAGGGGTGACAGCATTGGCTGGTTGGAGAAATGAAATGATGTTATTTTCAAGAACCTGTATATTTCGGATGCCAGTAACCTATGACTTCAAATTTGTTTAATAATATTTCGCTTGCTTTTCTTCAATCTGTTACAGCTGATTGAAGATTCCTTGAGAAAGAATGAGACCTGTTCTTAAACATTTTTTCAGAAATTCTTCTTTCTGGTCGTTCTCATCAATTATAAGCCTTTTGGAAAGACTTAGTTAGATAATGAATTGAACCAGCAAGCTACTGACTTCAGTTTTGTCAAATGATTCTCTTCTATGCCGTTCGTCTACTGGATATTCTGATCATCAATAAATGATGAATGACAAACTATCAAATCTAAATGCACCTGATCGAAGCAAAATAATAATAAAAACAGCAAGCAGAATATATCTAATATTTATTTATCTATTTACAAACATCATAAGAAAGACAACAAAATTAAAATTCAATCAAGTGAAAGTAGAGGAGAAGGAAATCAGGAATTCCTGTCATGCAATGTTTCTTGAGCAAATAATTAACCATAGCATAACAGAAAAACAGAATTAGTGTAACCTGGTTCCTAGGGGCAGCTTCCTACGTCATTACCTCAGGAAGACAATGGCGGGCCTGGGAACGACGTTGGAAATAGTTAACTTGCGTGCTGTTTTTATTGTTGGCATTGATACGAGAACACGAGAAGTTATAGGAAGAAGCTTAGACAAGATTTGAAATGTTGAAAATTGAAGGACACACAGATAAGGAGAAACATAAAGTTTGTTTCTTTCTTCAAAATACAAACATTTCGAATTTTGGGAAAAATAGAAGTTAAGGTGCAAATTTCTTATTTTTCTTTTGTTACTCTTTTTGTTGTTCTTCTGAAAAAATAAACCATACAAATTCAGTCATTTCTTCAAAAGAAAACATGCCTAACGCTTCAGCCAACATAAGTGTCATTGGCGCTATTTTGACGATAAATTATTACAAGCCTTGACACGAACATAGTGTATAAGCTTATTGCATGCCCATCAAATCATGTTGAAAATGATTCGATAGAATATGATAGAATACACAACCTATTACTGAACACATCGTGCAGCGTTAGCTATATCAAAAAGGCCAATTAAAGTTACTTCAATAACATAAAATATAGATATGATAACAACATGAAGCTGGGCAGCCAAAAAAATCATTAAACTAAGATACCAAGAATGAGGAAAGCTTTCTTTAACATCGAGGAAGGCGTAAATTCAGTGTATGCTCATGAAAACACGGGAACATATTTCAATGAACTAACATCTTCGATAACAACCTACACCATAATTTTCATTAAGAAGAACTCGAAACGTGGGTGTACGACTCCATGATTTTCTCAATTGCACTAAAATCCAAACAAAAGTGCAACAGAAGATAAGAAAACACCGATTCTTTCTTCCTGTTTCAAAGATAAAATTACGACAAAAGTTGATGCTTTGTGATAAAAAGTCAAGATTAAAAACGAATTGAAGCGATGAAAGAATACCTGAAATTGTGACTTCTTATTGAAGAAAATGTAAAAACGATGCAAAGTAGAAAACAGTAACTAAAATTAGAGACCAAGTTTATCAATCCATTCTTGAAGAAAATATTGAAAATCTGACATTTAGTGTTAGTTTCCTGGTGGGCAGGTCAAATTCGAACGTATTATCATGCTGTATTGTTTAAAGGCTTTGTTTCATTGAACACAATGGAATCTTTGATCACACAATGGCGGCGAAGAGAAAGAATTTGTGATCAAGTTAAAATGAAATGTCATGTGATTGCTTAAGAATTCAGAATAATATACCACCAAACACTTTACAATCAAACATTCACAATGATCTTCGATTTATCATTTTCATCATTCGACACAGTTCAATTTCGTCAGCAACCAAATCAAAACCAACAAACAAAGCAAGAACATTTCTGATTTTTATGAAAACTGTTTCCGATTTGCATGGACATCCTTTCCCGCAACATCAATATCCCCGCAACATCCACCTTACGCTTTTCAGCTGAGCTTTTCATAAATTCAGCTTCAGGAGGCCAACTTTAAATAGAAAACATTCCAGATGGTTTCGAAATATAATTCGAACTCGTATACACATTTTTCTTTCATCACATCCCGACTTTTCCAGATGTAAAAACACATACAAAGCAAAATAAAAGGCCAACCTAAATTCAAAACAGGATATGTTGCCATTTGCAATCGAACCACGTGCTTACTGCTCTTCAAAGTTCAAGGCAAATTTGTACATGGACAATGTTTTTACTTCTTCAGAAAAAATTTGAAACAAAGACACATCTTTCTTTTAAGTTAATTTTCATTGAGAACAGGATGGTATGCAAAAATAAAGCGATTACACAAATTTACTTTTTTTTCGCGACCGCCGTTGCCAGAATGTGTCGCCACTTTTCAGCAACGCATTTGAAATAAATACTACAAAGTTTGTATCTCAAATGATACCCTTTCTAGTAAATCAACACTCTTTAATCACCACAAGTCTTTAAAATGACTTCAATACGGAAGAAATGATGAGATTGGTTGAGCAAATTTACAGATGAAAATATTCTTCGTAATCATGCAATATTTCATTGGGGGAAAACAGTGAAGTTTGCTGAGAATGAATCCTGAAAATTTGATATAACAAATAAGAAATATTGCTCAGAAATTAAATTCATCTTTCAACAAATCATTTGCAAAATAAATTTCTCATTTTCTAACAATGACTTATATCGCAACAATCTCCCCTTTCCACGTGCACTCTGCAGCAAAATTTCTTTCAAATTCCACCAAATTTTGACAGTGAGAAGAATGCTCTATTCTTGAAAGTAGAAAGAGACCATTCACTTTCAAACTATATTTCCAAACGCAAGAAAATAAAACAGGAATCGTCGAAAATATTATCAGTATTAAAGCAACGTTGTCAAACATCAAGACCCAAAAATCAATCGATCTGTTGGAAATACGAACATAAATCATTGGTTATAAACTGGCGAAGAACGATCATGCTCCACATTTAAAGACCTGTTGCTAACCATGATCCATTGTGGCCCCAAAGTCGACTTTCCAATCATCAGAGAGTCATTTTTGGCCTTGGTTCCCTTGGTCGTGCTTGGACAATGGGCGTTTAACATATGCAAAGATATGATGAAGTCTTTGAAATGAAGCATAGAATTATACGTTATGTTTACTTTTAGTTCACGCTCCCTATCGTCAAGGATAATTGCTGTCATAAAAATATTCCACAGCTGGGCAAAATCACCATGGAAGCGACACGTGGATTCAATGCTTCTGCGCAAAAATCAAGCAAATAACGTATTTCGTTGTTGTTGTTGCTGAGATTACTTCCTCGTTAAGTTTCTTGTTTACATTATTTTTCTTTATTTACAAAGTTTGAATCGTTATAATTGTTATTTTCACTATCAATGTGCATCTTTGTAAATAAGATAACGGTGATGTTTACTCTAAAAGATTTATTTACCACCAACAGCAAATCAACAAAGGGAGGGAGCTTATACTATCAATAAATGAAAATCAATAAAAATCAAAGAATCTATGAATCAATTAATCAAGAAATAAATTTAAGAAGAAAAATAAATTCAAGACGAACAAAAGATTGGCAGAAAAAAGATGGATAAATGAAGATTATTGAACGACAAAAGTCAAAAGAATTAAAAAGGATTAAAAAGTCTATCAATGAATCCAAAAAGGCATGAATAATATAATGAATGAATGAATGAATGAATGAATGAATGAATGAATGAATGAATGAATGAATGAAATAATTAATGGCAGAACGAGTAAAGAATGACTGAATTATAAACTGCTGAATGAAAAAATGAATGAATGAAAAGACAAATGGATGAATGTATAAGTTCATGAACAAAGAAATTAATGAATTAATAAATTAACAAATTAACGACTGACAATATAATGAAAAAATAGTAAGTAAAAAAATTGAATTTTTCCTTCCTTCTTCCTACTGCTGAAAGAAATCCACTGAATGCATTTAGAGGAATTAGTTACCTCTGGCTAAAGAATCATGGCTGAAGCAACAGTTGAAGCAGAAGCAACAAAGCGGGGACAAAACTAGGGTTTCGATAGTCTCTTGGAGGAAAAATACCAATGAACATGAACGTAGAAAGCAAATAATTTTCGAAGATAAATATGGAATCATATATTTACAATTAATTTATTTGTAAAGATTGTGGGATTTAGACAAGAAAGAGATAAATACTGAAGGTAAAATGGAAACATCTCAAAAATCAAAATTAGCACGAAATAACTGCTGAGTTTCGATGACGCAATAAGAAGCAGAGAGATGGCGCTAGAGCAACATGAGGTCAGATTTGCAGCGAAATAGAGATTTAGGAACGCGACGCATTCATCAAAATTTACGAATTTCAAATGCAATAATACGCAATTCAGATGATTATTAGCAAAATCTATTTTCAATATTCTGCAATTGATTGCAGGAATAATGCAGTTTTCTGGTGCAGTAAATAATTATCTAGTTGCATCGTTCCATTAGGTAAGCGAAAAAATTTAGTCACTGTTTGAAAATTGGTAGCACAAAAACCAACCAACTGATTTGAAAAATTCTAACACCGTTGCCTGACTGAGTGTTTAACTTAATTTTGATAGTTTATTTATACTTAACAATGAAATATTCTTGTTCGCAAATTAAGAACTGTTGGCTTCCATTGGTTCGATTTAATTGCTGGTCACCATTGAAATGGCAGGACAATGTTGTTTGTAGCTCAGATATTGTTTTCTAGTGGTAAGGAACTGTTTGAATCAATCTACAATGCCTGCCAAAAGTCTTGCAACACCTTTACCAATTTTGCCTTGTTTTTGCTATTACAAGCTCTCCTCTTGATATTAGAGCAATGTTGTTTTGTTCTGTGACGATCAAATGGGAATGACAAGAAGATTCGCCACTCTGATGGAACGCTGGGACCATAACCTTGCAAATCAATGTTGTTTCGGGGTTGAGGGGGTGCTTTAACTAATTGCTATGGATAGAAATGCGAATTTTCAGGAAATGGCCCGAGTATCCCAAGGACTTTTGGCAGGCATTGTAGATACCAGAAACATCAACATTTGCAAGAAAGCTAGTGGCCAGGGCATATGGATACNAGAAATGCGAATTTTCAGGAAATGGCCCGAGTATCCCAAGGACTTTTGGCAGGCATTGTAGATACCAGAAACATCAACATTTGCAAGAAAGCTAGTGGCCAGGGCATATGGATACATTTTTTGATACATATAGGAACAGCATCAAGCTTGAATAGATTGGGAGGCCTAATTATCCCTTTTCGTGGCCTGCAAACAGAATCTACATTGATATTCGACCTCTGATGAATTCTGATTGATGATAAGTAAATCATGGATGAAAAAAGACCTGGAAAAAAGATTATGAGGTGCGGCCAAAATGTGGTAAGGTACCAACTAATCTTAATTGGAAGTTTATCAAATCTTGTCGTAATCCAATCAAATCTATACGATTGTCTCATTTGGTCTCCATTGCAATACGACGTTTTACCACAATCCAAAATTGGATTTAATAAATAGATTAAATTGGACATCGTATGTGTGTTTTTCGTTTGTTTCTCTGTTAAATATCTTCAGTTAATGTTTATTTATACTGATTTCAATTTAAACCCCTGTTCTCTTCGAAAATTTAAATAAAATGGAGGTACTTTAAAATGCATAGAACTAGAACACAGAAAACCAGATCTGCACAAACATGAAGGTCAAGCGAATCCAACAAGCAAAGGATAATGTAGAAAACAAACTCTTTTCAAGAGAGATCTCAAGGGAAGTTCATCAGAATTTCTAAATCAATGGAGGGAAAAGGTAAAAATTTGAAGAAAACAATGGCTAATGAAGGTCTATAATACAGTAGTGAGGAGAAGTCTGTCGCTCTTTTGGTTTACTATCTACAGATTGACGACGTCACATCTTCAAATGAGTTGAAAAGTACAAAACACACCAATTCTGAAAATATTGCATATCTCTGAAAAGTCCAAAGTCCGAATCATAGCAAAAATGAACTGTTATAGAACTTTATATCGATGTTTTCAAAGATTTGATTATGCCAACAACATAAATAACGAATTATAAATACAAGGCTTGGGTCACTGCTCCCAAGGCTAGAAAAGATTTGCTTTAGGGCGACTTGAAAGAAATGCGATTAGTCTAGATACAAAGATACAAAGAAATGAAGACAAGCAAACAACCACAGATTTTTGAAGCTTAACCAAAGGTCAGAATGAGTCATTTGTTTCAACTGGGATAAAGCTAGCCGAATACAGCAAGACTCCAATTTTTAGAAACCAAGCAGAAGAAACATTTCACTTCACAACCTTGCAAGAAAGAACTTGTTCGTCAGATAGAATTATGCAAAGGGTGACCAGAAAAAAGTGAAAACTGTCGCAAAATCATCAAAATTTATATTCTTTATCGATCATGAAAATTTCTTCGCGTGCATTCGTATCAAACGATCTTGGATACATTGCAAAGTTTTGAAATGGCTTTAAATTTTTGGCAATTTCTGCTTTTATAAGATACAGTGTTTTGCAGCATACTAAGAAATCAAAAGAAATCATTACTAAATTGAAAATGCATCCCCTAGTTCCTAGTACCATTTAAATTAATTGCAAATGATCTTGACGAAGCTCTAATATCATGTCGGATTGGCGGCATAAAATAGATCACAAGAAATATCTTTTTGCCTAAAAATTCAATATTTTGTGAAATAATAAAGTATTCCGCAAAACATGTTTTTTCAAGCCGTAATTTTGCTTTCTCTCCCTGAAAAGAGTTAAATAACAGTCATCCATCAACAGTACTTTTTATCTTAGATACAAAGACACAAAAAAACTTAAAGATCGGTGAACTTATCAAATGTTGATGATAAAAGTTTCACATTTTATTGGGTCACCCGAAATAGTTTTATGTGAGGTAGGGGAAAGATTGGTCTTCCAAAACTGAAACTTCGGATATAAATGTGAACGTATCTTGTTTATAAGAGGCTCATTACATGAAAGAAATTAAATGAGTAAAATTCACTTTGTTACAATATCCATCCATGCATCTTGGGATATAAACAGGCACGATACCAGCCTTAATTCTTAGGGGGGCAAAGAACCAAAATTTTCCGACGCTCTAAAATCAACAACAACAACAACAGCAACAACCCCAATTTTAGGAACATACGTTAAAACATGCACCAAAGGACTGATGTGCTCCTTTAATG
>REGL01000153.1:81101-96413 GCA_004194395.1 Aurelia aurita complex sp. Pacific
CTCCAGAGCGAGGGTTTCAGCGAAAGTAGGCTTATTAGAGATGTAGGCTTATTAGAGAGGGGTGCTAGACAGATTTTTATGGTAAGTGGATCTAGTTTTCGAAGTATATTCATAAAATATCCATTTGACCAAATCTTAGCCCAAATTTTGGGGCAAAATATGTGTACGGCAAGATACCTGAGAAAGTCTAAAGATAGAATTGTGTGTGCGATCAAAATAATTACATGCCCAATCAATTGTTTCAAACAGTACAGACTGTTGTATATTATTCCAAAAATTCAAAAAAAGAAAATTCTCATTGATTACTTCATACACAGCAGCGACCACAAATAAAAACAAATTAAATCGCTACTTAGCTATGCTTTATATAAAGCAACACTTTCACACTAAAACTCATTTGCCTAAACCAAGTTATTTCATAATCACAAGGCGATGGTTATGTCTCAGATGAGAGCAAACACAGTGCCTCGACATCGAAGGAATTCTTACATGCTAAGAGATTATATGACAACTTGATCCGTGCACAAAATGCTTTCAATTAAAGCATAAAATCATTCACGGGATTTGCAAATAAAATGAACATTATAATGTAAACAATTTAAATATGAACAACATGCTTCCTCTACAAACAATGAAATATCCTTTCGGCTAAAGACGTTCTTATGACATCACCGATCCTCCTGTTTTATCACAGCTTCAAGTTAAACAAAGATTTGATCTTTCTCAAACACAGAAAACAATCAAGGAAATCCTTCTTTGCGAAGTTTCTTTTCAAAAAACTTTTGTTAGTTGACTAGATTGTAAATTAGAATCCATTGGGGGTGAAAAATCAGCAAATATGAAAATTACTCATCATATAAAGCAGGCAATATTTGGTGGATAACATCTCAATTTTCTCAAATGTCCACAGGATTCCAATAAGAAAATGTAGCGCACCCCGTACCTTAATATAATAATCTCCGTGAAATGAAAAAAAAATCTTGACTACTTGCAAACGAAAACACACTTGCTCCACAGAATATAGAATTTATCATTGTTATCATAATCAATCGATAAATTGGTTTATTTCTTTCCTCGTATACCATGCCAAATAAAACTATTGTCTTCCAACTGTCTTCCCTGTTAAATAAGGAAGACAATAGGAAGAGGCAGTGTATGCTTATCGATGTGTCCCCAAGACAAATCCATATAGGGCAAAGGTACCTAAGTACATATAGTACACTCAAATGACGTTTCGCTGTCGCTTCATCAGAAATCTATGTAGCATAATGACATTCAATTAATTAACAATCGACAACATTTGCAAGTGATTCATATTGTAACAAGATAGAAAAAATTGATTTCGTCTTCAATGTCGAGGAATATAGACCCCATGAAAAATAAAGCAGACATTGAGCCCAGAAAGACCCCCTTTCTGACCTCTTAGCAACTAACTATGTAGCATAGTAACATTAAATCAATTAACAATATTTACAAGTGATTCATTATTCTAACAAGATGGAATAGATTTTGCTTTATTCCGCATCGTGAAATAAACCGATCCCTATTTCTTAATCAATTCATTGTGGTCATCGCAAACTCAAACAAATCAACCAACCATAAAAACATACATTGTCTTCGTTATGGGATGTAGCTATGATGGCTTGATTTTCGAACAGTAAAAATTCTTTATGTGTCCCCAGCAATGGGAATTATGCTCTCACGGCCCTAACCTTCGACAACGCTGCAACCAATCGCCTCCACAATTACACAACAGCATGAAGAGAAATTGCTACGCATTTAAGCAACAGCTGGCCTACTTCGTTCAGATAAGTTTTTGATCTGAAAAGATGACAAAATCATAACAACAGTAAAGCATAGAAGGGTGGAGACAGGGAATTCGAAAGTTAGAAAAAATCGAACTGCCCTTCTGAGAAACATAGGCCTACACAACATAAACTCGACCCAGTCACCAATTTTTTAAGTCACAAGATTTGCAAGCCTTCGAAACTTCTTTTCAATAGTGGATAGGTTTATCCTTAAAAACTTTCCGATCTTTCTAAAAGTACCTTCAAATTATATTGGATTCCTAAACTTAACATTCGACAGATCTTTGTCACGAAAGCAGCAACAGACGATATTTTCAGAACTCCCTGTAAATGTGAAAATTGTTCGTGTTTTTAACTGCAATGAAAACATCATCAACGTAGACGATGGTTCCAGGAGTGTCCTGTTTCATTAGTGGACTCTAGAGTACAATTGCTTTACCATACAGTCCAACAGGACCTGAAATATTTCAATCTTTAAAAATCTATTAGATCCCTACGGCTAAAAACGGGCAAAACTTTTGCTAGCAGCCAACATTACCTTCGCAACCGAAGAGCATTACCCCTTAGGTGTGGGGAATTTCACTTTAAGGAAAGGGTGGGAGAGACTTTCAAAGAAAAGGATATTATGCAATTTTCAGGACTTTCTGTAATAGGGATCTTTGTCAAGGGTGTACGAGCTTTTTTTTATTGAGTATTTCATTGAAAAATTTTTAAACTTTAAAATCGAATAGAACTCTATGAAGGTAAACGGGGGAAACCATTTATCCATAATTTAACTTATTAAATATTTGACAAACAGTTCAACGCAATCCTCAAGTGATGTACTTTTAAACTGTTACATTCTTTTGAAACTGTTACATTCTGGTAACCCCAGTCTTGATTTTAAGTACTTGCAGCAGGAAATAAATAATTGGCAAAATACCAAAGAAACGTCTCAATAGAACGGTTAACTCACAGTCACCCCCTTTTGAGCTCTTAATCTATCTGAACACAACGTCAAGAAGATCGATGGCTAAGTGTCAAGAGATTGGTATCAGATGCTGGAGTAGAGCAGAGAAACTATCTTTCACAATTACAGAAGACTCTCTTAGGAAAGGAGAAGTCTGCCATATTTCCTCGAACGTACGCCTGGATGCCCGTTTGGCCTTTCAATTTTCTGGGGCAATTTAATTGGGGGTAACGTTCCATCCATTTCCAATTTAAAACATGAATAATAAAGCAACATAAATAGTGCCTTTAAAGCAATTAAATGCGATGTTTTTTTCTTCTTCTTCCAAGAGCTCACAACTAAATTTTCAAATGAAGGTCTAGATTGGAATGAGCGTCGTCAATCCTGAGATGGTCCCCGTTTAAAAGGAGATATACTTGACAAACTTTCTTCGCAACTTGGAAGGAAAAACGCAGTTGAACAATTCACTTGAAATAATTTCATGTTTCCATCTATTCACTTTTTGCCATATCTTTGGCGCAAACATCCTTTCCTTTTGAATTCCTTCCTCGTTTTTCTCCTCTTTCCTTAGCTTCATTCCCAGTCTCAGCTCTCCAATCGTCTCGAGATTCTCTCCAATCCTCTTGACTTTCTCTCCAAATCATGCCCATCCTCTTTTTAGATTTCTCTCCGCTGTTAACACTTATTCTAAGCTAAGATCCACGTGTTCTTAGCCAATATCAATGTTCCGGAAAACTAGCTGCTGTCTTGACACTTAGTAAATAGGCAAGAACGAAAGGTTTCCTGAAGCTACCCTCCATCCTGGGTGGGGCTTTTAAACAGATTTCATATATATAGTATTATTCTTTTACAACTATGTAAAAGATATGGCCATTCTACAGTTCAACCAGCACCAAGAAATGTTCCCACAATATTCCCATGTCTCTATACATGATTATCATAAGTTTGCCTGCACATGACCTATTGTCATTGCCCATTACTAGAAACATACACCAAAGAAATAACAGAACCCATCACAAAACGACCCAGGTATAAACCAGGGTTAACTCCATAGATCTTGTGTTATAAAACCCACAGATTCACAATGATATTTTCGCAGTTTGTTGATTTCTATATTCATATAAGCAATTAATTATGGAAATAATTCTTAGTTAAAAAAAGATATTTCCAGTATGACCATCTATCACAACAACAGCTATATTTTACTTTTTCAAAACTCAATATTATTAAGGTTAGGTCTGCTAGTAAGCTCCAATACCAAACATATTCTAACCTCAGTGTTTTGCTTCAACCATCAGAATAAAAGTCTAATGTACAGGGTGTCCCAAAAAAATTGTGCCCCGTTTGTCTGAAGATTGTGACAAAACGGCAAAAGATTTTCGCCAAACATTTGCATGGTGGTGCTCTTCAGCTGTTCAATTAAAGTTTGCCACCATCCCCGTAAAAATCCGTTGAAAAATAATAGAGCTATGACCTTCAGAAGACCAAATTTGCCTGGTGACTGAAACCAGCTGTCGGCCATTTTGTCTTACTATTTTGCAGTGATAAATAGCTTCATGGATTGAAAATGAAACAGCAGCCTCCAATGTCCTAGCTCTCGTGAAAATTCCGATAATCCTCGGAGAGTTCCACTAGTTCTGACCTCACAGAAATTATTTCTTACCTCACGTGAAGATACCTATCACTACAAAATAGTATGACAAAATGGCCGACCGCTGGTTTCAGTCACCAGGCAAATTTGGTCTTCTGAAGGTCATAGCTCTATTATTTTTCAACGGATTTTTACGGGGATGGTGGCAAACTTTAATTGAACATCTGAAGAGCACCATCATGCAAAAGTTTGGCGATAACCTTTTGCCGTTTTGTCGCAATCTTGAGACAAACGGGGCACAATTTTTTTGGGACACCCTGTATGTTTATATAAATAGTAAATACAGTACAGTATTTTTCTGACTAAAATGGACTCACCTTCCTTATATCATAACAGCTCTTTGCTGTCACCTACACCTTGCATTCCCCAAAGACCCCAAAAGCTTGCTTTTAACAGCAGTATCAGTGTCATAAAATACCTCACAAATAAAATGATTCAATTTATAAAAATAAAACTTACATGGAAGACAAATTCTGCTTTCAATAAGACTGCCGCTTTCTCCAACTGATTCTACAAATAAACATATCCATATTGAGTCACCTCCTTAAAGGTTTAAGAGTGTTTGGCGTTGATGTTCAAGGTCTGTATGAAGTTTGCAACCTCAAAATGTTGAAAGAAGTATTTACACAAAGGATTGCTGCAGAGTAACCATTTTATTGCAAATGCAATTTGTCAGATTTTAATATACCATTCCGCTGTAAACTGTGAAGGACTGTTCACCTTATGTCTCAGGATCACATGGGAGTTTTGAACTTGGATTTTGAATTCAATTTAGAATACACATAATTTAGAATTCATTACAAGCAAGTTGTAAATAATGTGTTGCCATATGGATTTTCTTTTATTGTAAATATTCATTTAAGACAATGAAGGGTTTTTTATTAATGTATTAGAAATTGAATAGACCATTAGGCTAAAGATGGTGGCAAGGAACTTTTTACCAAGGTGTATTGCAATCAAATTTTGAATTTTTAACTATTCTATAAGAATTTGATTAAAAATGAAGTGCACCTTAGTAAAAAGTACCTCACTGCCATCTTTAGCGTATTAATCATTTATTGCATTGGGTTAATTTAGGACATAATTGACATTCAATTGTTGAAAGTTTTGTAGTGGAGGGCCCCTTGAAAATCAGCATTGCTAAAGAGCTTTACCCTCCTGAAATATGTGAAATAATAATAACAATTGAAAACCCCCATGCAATACTGGATGCAACAAAAACAGTGCCTTCACGTTTGATTGTGGAATATGGTCTATTGTGTGGAATGATAGATAAAATAAACTTTGGGTAATTTTCCTCAAAATCATTTTCATCTGACATCTAATATGAAGCAGATTTTGATACTAAATCGCATTTATTTTCTGTCATCACAGCTGTACGAATTGAATGCATTTTGGTTTGCATTTATCAGAAAGTGCTCTCTTTGGCTAGATGAGAGATGCAAAATGCAAATATATTTTGTTAAGAAATAACACTTATCCGCAATTTTTGGATGTTTTATTACCTAATATAGATAGATTATAACTGTTTTCTGATGCTTACCTTTTGGCTATGATCAACAGTATATCAATGATCAAAATTCCCTGAAAGAGGAAAGAGATGATCAAAAACCCTGGGGAGAAAATTAAAAGTTGCTACAACATTGTTCTGGATCAATTCTGAGTGACAATAGTTTGATAGCCTGAAGCGTAAAATACATTGAAGGCACGAGAAAAAGATTAAATTAATGACAAAATGTTCCTGATAAATACTTATGGCAATATTCTATCCATGAATTCAAGGCTCATTGCACTCTGGTGCCTGCAAAAGGCTTTGTAGACAAATGGGGGCTCTCAGTTTTGAAGTGACATCAAATGTTTGTTGCATTTCAAGAATGCCCAGTATCCAGCCCATTCACCTGCAGGTCTAATCAATTTATGCCCCTACTGTGTTCATAAATCAAAATATTACCATGCAATGGTAACTGGTGAACATTTCAAGCAATGACAATTGAAATAATTTCTAAAGACAGTTGTAGAATGTGACATTACAAACAGATCATGAACCTAAACTTTTGTTTGCAACACCATTGTGAGCATAGTAACAGATCAAATGTCTTTTTGTGGTAGAAAATGTCATTTGAAATGGGTGAGGCTTATTTCTCATATTTCAAGCAAACAGAAACTAACCTGTTCCCTGTTTATGCATTGGGACTTAGGAAATATTGCAACTTACACCATGGCATAGAAACCTATAATGCTCCTATCCTATAGAAATTCAGATTTTCAACTTTGTGGAATCAATATTCAGAAGATCCTGCAATATCAGTGAAGGGAGATAAAAAGATCCAGTGTGAAAATTAAAATATAAAACCAACACATTCCAATGTGTACATGATCAATGTGCCCTAAGTATCAATAAACTACCTTTCATGAATTGGTACCATCACCCTAACAATNGCTCTCAGTTTTGAAGTGACATCAAATGTTTGTTGCATTTCAAGAATGCCCAGTATCCAGCCCATTCACCTGCAGGTCTAATCAATTTATGCCCCTACTGTGTTCATAAATCAAAATATTACCATGCAATGGTAACTGGTGAACATTTCAAGCAATGACAATTGAAATAATTTCTAAAGACAGTTGTAGAATGTGACATTACAAACAGATCATGAACCTAAACTTTTGTTTGCAACACCATTGTGAGCATAGTAACAGATCAAATGTCTTTTTGTGGTAGAAAATGTCATTTGAAATGGGTGAGGCTTATTTCTCATATTTCAAGCAAACAGAAACTAACCTGTTCCCTGTTTATGCATTGGGACTTAGGAAATATTGCAACTTACACCATGGCATAGAAACCTATAATGCTCCTATCCTATAGAAATTCAGATTTTCAACTTTGTGGAATCAATATTCAGAAGATCCTGCAATATCAGTGAAGGGAGATAAAAAGATCCAGTGTGAAAATTAAAATATAAAACCAACACATTCCAATGTGTACATGATCAATGTGCCCTAAGTATCAATAAACTACCTTTCATGAATTGGTACCATCACCCTAACAATGCAATTTGAGCACATATCTAGCAATAGCATTGAGAGAGGGGTAAAAGGGGTAACCAACCTCTGGCCCGGAACCAGAGGGAGCCTGTAAAGATTTTGTTGCCTTGATAATTGACTATGCCTTGATGAAATAGTTGTCAGTGAATTTTAGCAAATGATTGAGAAGTTTCTTATCACTGTGTACATCAGAATGGAAAAAACAAAATCCACAACATATCTTTTTCGTCCTTGACTTTTTCAGTTTCTAGTGAACCAGTTCAGTTCAGTTTTATATTTTAAATTCCACTACATACAATTTATAACCTAACTATACATACGAATAACTAAACTACAAAGATAATTGTTACAGAAAATAACCATCTAATTTTTGGAGATCTAGTTCCTTTTACACTAGCAGGGTTGATAAAAATTCAATAGAATTATTCCTTCTGGGTTTTTCTTGTATAAATCTTTCAATCCTTACGCTAAGTTTTAAATGCAAGCTTCTTCTATAAAGATTACAGTATGTAGTTGTGCCCTGCAAGTTTCAACTATCCTTCAGGGTACCTTTTTATATCACTTTTTGCCAAACATATCCATTGTTACTAAAATAGTTTTAAACCATATCCATATTAATATTTCAATCCACCCAAAAATTATATTTCAGACCATTGTTTTGGTACGAACTTCAAAATAAAAACATTTATATTCATTTAATAAATAAATAGATGAAAAGATATTTCTGCTGGTGGTTTTAGATATATCTCTAATCACTTCACAACTGCCTCATGATTAGAAATGCGAAATAGCGGAAATTAAGAATTAGTTTTACACCGTGAGATTAAAAGCGAAACCAAGATTTCGTGAATGGGAAATTAATGGCGCATGGTACGGGAAGGAAAGCATGTGAAACAAACACGGCAGGAGCAAAACAAAAAGAAATTCTTTGGCGGGCACTCGTTCGGGCGCCGGCTGTGTCATGATTGAGGAATCCAATACAAAATACTGGTCTACACAACATACAGAACACCTCTTCAATCACCTCCATCTTTTTTATGTGTTTTCTACCATCTGCGATTTGAAGGCAGCAAGAACAACCTTTAAACTTAAGCCATTGTTTCAAATATAAATCTTTAAAATATTTACGTTCTGGCAAGAAGAGAGGGGGCCTAATCTTTAGACAAGCTAAGCCAAATGTTTTTTCTGCGTCGCTATCCGATCTTTGTTGTCCATTTTTCAAAGCTTGATCATGAAATACAGTCCTTCGAAGTTAGCTGTCATTTATGAAATAAAATCAATAATTATTTTATTCAACGTAGGATATCTAAAACATAAAATAAATTGAAATATTTTCGGCTTTTGCTAGGAGATTCTTGATCAGATGATCAGTGGCTGGGTAGCCTAGCCAGGAAAACCCCAGATTAATTCACTTTCAACCCAAGTTAATTTATGGCATATATATTGGATTTAAAACATTATCACACACAAATTTACATCGCTTTCGATTGCAAACTATTATCAAATAATAACTAAGGTATTTATTACGTTGTAGGGGTTGATCGGAGTGGGAACTTATTCATGATCTGCGGATGATTCCAAAACAAACTTAGGCTAGGTACCTGCCCGGCTCGGCTCGCAATAAATTATTGAACAAATCAAAAACCTTGTACGCAATACATGTACAGTCGATGGATGGATGAAATACATGAGAAATTTGATGAATAAATACATGAAAATGAATCAGCCCCTGTATATCTATCACAACATATTTCTCACCTAATGACGATACGAATTGGTTGAGCAGCAAACAGCAAACACGCAGCCAGAACTTTCTCCTTTCCCTCCATCATTCTCCATGCTCTGTATTCTAACTTCATCATCATAATCATCCTGCACTGCTATGGCTTCTTTATTGTGTCTACAAACAATAGCTTATTGTCTTGCTTTATTCTTTACTTCTATTGTATTCCTTTGTTTTGATTCTCGATGTTTGGATTTACATAACTTCATCATCATAATCATCGCTATCAATGCACTGATAGTGATACAATCGCTTGTCCTTTAAACAATACATATAATAGCTTGTTTCCGGTACATCCATGTGCAAACAATGCATACAATTGCTTCTTTCTTTGTCTTCCTTCGCTTCGATTTCGAATTCATTATCATGTATTCATCGGTCCTGCTATCGTCTATTGTTTTAATTCATTGTCTTTCGTATACGAGTGCGCCTTCGTCTGATCTCTGTTTGGGTCTCCGTTTGATCTTTCAAATGAAAGTTGAACTGAGGCGCAGCCAGACAAAAAATATTATGTCCCAAGGTATCGCAGAACAATGGCTAATTTAAACTGTTTCGGTCCAAAAAAAACTTCATCCAAAAATCTTTCGGTTTTTCATTTGAAGCAACGAATCAGAACAATAATAGATATCGAAAAAAGCTAGTCTGGTCGGGGTCTGGTCCAGTATCGTTTTCCTTCCTTCCCCGTGAGTTTTTCCGTTCTTGATAATTTACAAAAATGCCGGTTCAAAGCTTATTTATACAATTTATCAGTAGGAATTTATATCGACAGTTTTTAGCCGTTTGTTGTTGAGAAATATTTGTACCTCCTTATTCTTGGGCAATATTTACGAAAACATTTTTTTGATGTTCTGCTACTTAAAGAGCCAATGCTAACCAGGGTCCTTTGCGGGTTTGCGGTTTGCGGGCATCCTGCAATTTCGGACTGTCTGCAAATCAAATTTGGCCTAACGGAGATTGTGGCTCCATCCACACTGTACGTAGTTGTTAAACCAGAGTCAGGTTAACAAGTAAGAAAAGTTTGACATTGGTTGATTCTTCTGTCCGTCCGTTGGGGTTCAACTACAGTAAAAACTCGCACATAAGAACCTTTTAAGAACCATTTCAGGCTGATATCTCAACTAGGTTCTTAATAAATCGTTTCATTCGTTCATTCATTGGGAAATAAATGCAACTTTTTGCCAATCAACCTCCTTCATGGATTCCAAAACATTCTTTACAGAACTGTGTGTGATAGGCAGGGCCTGCAGGGGTAAACTGGGTAAGCTTGGGTTGAAGTGGATAGGGCCAAGAATGTAAATAAATTTGGCTAAGATTTAGATTCGCATATTTCCCTGTGTTAAGAACCTATACCCTGATTACTGGATGTGCCTCATTGCATAAGAACCTAAACAGGCTGAGTTCAAAAGTTCAAAATCTTAGGTTCTTATGTGCGGGTTTTTACTGTACTGCAGTCCCAATCCATATTTTCTGCTTAGGCCAAATCCTATTTTCAGACAGTCTAAAATTGTAGTGTGCCTGCAAATGACCCTGGTTGAAAATGACTCTTTAATCTCTCTTCCCTGATGGCCCCCCCCCCCTGATCAGGAACATCGACACAGTGCAAACATGCATATCATAATGGCGAACAGGGTTGAGAAGCTATGAAGCTACATATTGGCAGATCTAAATTCACAATCTTTTGGTGAGGAGATCTGGGACAAACCTTAAAGGGAAGCCCATGTTAGATAATAATTGTACGCGTACGAAAAAGGCTGGTTCTGTGGTTGGCCTTATCTTATCATTCAGGATTGCATCAAATTAATTCATTCAAAACTGTCAGCTCTATTTTGCCACGCCTTCAAAATATGCCACCCAAAAACATTATCAACGAAATTTACCCATCTATGAACTATCTAATTTGAGTTTTCGGTCTTAAAATTTTTAGAAATTATTGAGCGCATGAAAATTTGAAGCCTTTGAAAACAGGAGCTTCTTGTTAACAACATATGGGATTCCGGATTGCAACTGACCGTAAAGGGAAAAATATTAGGAAACTAAAGAACTACTGTAAGGATCTTCTTCTAGCGATGACTTTAAAGAGAGAGGGAGGATTGCCCCGTGCACCCCCAATCCAGCAACGCTGATAGAATTATCTATGAGTCAAGCAATGGTTTTGGTACTTCCACCTAAATCCTTTTGGGGTTTAAAGATCTCTTATCTTAAAACACGAGACACTGACTAAGTTCCAGGCATGCACAGTCATCGAAATACAATATCATGTTAGCACCCACAAGTAGAATGAAAGCGTCATAGCTCAGTTTCAATTTCTTAATATGATATCGATGAATTTGTAGCTCACTAATCAATGCCAGAAGGAAGGAACATCTAGGGCCAATTCTTCTGTGGAATTCAGACAGGTACTGCTGTAATCGTGGGATATAAATACTCCCTCAAACTGTCGTGCGCAATTTGCAAATATCTGTGATACTTTCAAGAGTAATCTCCAACGTATTCCCTGAAAATCCTCTCGTTTTCAACGATCTCGTACGCATTTTCAAAAGAGTGGTATACATCCTTCGGTTGTTGCAATTACATGACCGAAAATTGCCACCCATGCAAAGATCTACCTTGCACATCAGGCACTGAAATCGTCTCAGCCCACAAAAATGTTTGATAAAGCTGTGGAATTACAGCAGATATAGAAAATCGTAGAGAACCGTTATAAGGAACAGGAAATGCTCGTCAGGTCGTCCAAAACGCATGAGAGAGAGACATTCCTGAGGTAAGCCTGTGTCCAAACGGCCTACGGCAAACAGAGGGGATATCAAGTGCCTTTTGTGGACATGTCATGTCGTTAAGGTGTCACAAGGTGTCAAGGGATTTAGTTAACTGTTTATCCTATGCGGCCTAAAGTCGAATGGCATGAAACTCGTCTCTGGCCTAAGTTTTATTTGTTTTCTTCTTATTCAGCGTGCAAATGTTCATGAGTATTTAAAGTTCAATGAGTATTTAAGCAAAGCGAACTGCTTGTTATTGAAGACAGGGTTAGAATAAGGCAAATTGTAGCAAGGTTGAATTTTGTAACTCAAAGAATACAGTTCTATTTAAGACAAAGCGCCGATGTGAAGGCTGCCTCCAGAAAGGATTTCACATCTTCAACGGAGCTTGTCTTCTGTTTATTTTGATTGGGTTGGATTGGATTGGATTGAATGCACTCAGAGGTGTAAAATCAACTCTTCAAAAAGGCAAATCGCTTTGTCTTTTCGAAAACATGAATTTTTCAAAATTTACCCTTGCTGCAGATCACAATACCTAATCGAACATGATATCGTGTCGTCGGCAGCTAAATACCACCATTGCTTAATTTAAAGAAATCTGACACGAGGGTCACACAGACATTAAAGCAATTATGCGAAATATTAATAAAAACATAAAAATGGTATGAGATACGAGTAAGGCATTTTAGTTATTTTCTTTTAACACTTATCAGGGGTTCTCTAAACAAGGTCCTTGAGAAGTTTTGTTGTCTAGCGCTATTATCGTCAAAATAGAAATTTGGAAGATTTATCTAAATACCAAAAATGACAATTTTGCATGAAGTTATAGGGAAGGGTAATTTAAGCTACTATCTTCAATCAAAAATCTATGATAAAAGTCAGGACACAAGAAAAACAGTAGGAGGTAGGAGTTATAACAGCAGTACAAAAACATGAGAAATGAAATAAACAAAATACAACAATTTTGAATTGGCAAATTATCTAACTTTATACTTCTTACAAGGTCATCTTTTTGCTCTGCTTGTTGACATGCTCAAATAAGAATTGTGAAGCTTCTCAACAAAAGTGTCATCGTTCTGAAATGAGAACAAATTTACAATGAATCTAAGCATCAAAAGTTTAAAAATGAAAATGTTGTCTGCAAAAACAAAAATTTACAATTAATCAACATTGCTTCATTAAGCTACCAGGAATGTCCTTTACAACTGAGGGTAAAGATTCTTCTAAATCTTTGATCATTTCTCTGACTTCAGGAATTAAAGGTGGTGTGAAGCAAAAATTTTTTATTGATTCAAATGAATAGCGCAGTTGAATGATAAAGAATGTCGTTTAAATTTTTTTGATACCTTGTTTCATTTTAGAGTTATCCACTGTTTTGTACGATTTGCTGATGACGTCATTTTGTTTGCAAAATGTAAAGAAAGTATACAAGGCTGGCCATGTTTCCAAAGAGAAATCTAATTAAAAAACTTTGCACAATCAACATGCCTTTCTAAACATCATATTAAGTCATGAGGCAATTTTTATAACATCTGTTCAGCTCAGCTGGAATATTTCTTACCACTGTAACCTTTCAAAGATCAGATACAGTTATATTTCCATATGTTATCCTGGTAATTTGCAAACAAAATGACGTCATCAGCTGCAACTTAATTTCAGTGGATAACTTGAAAACGAAATGAGGTATCAAAAAAATTTAAACGACATTCTTTATCATTCAACTGCGCTATGCATTTGCATCAATACAAATTTTCGCTTCACACCACCTACTTTAATGAATCCGAAAAGTAGAACTTGAGAATTAGTTTAAAATATTACATTGAAAAAGTCAATGTTGTGGAACAGATCTTGAGATTGAGTTGAATAACGAAAACATTTCTTAAATATTTTCATCTGACAATAGTCACGCACTTGTTTCATATCTTTTTATAAAATCAAGAAGTTTAGATATTTGGATTAATACTTCAAAAAATGCATAAAATACATGAAAGATCACAAAGAACAACATTGCAACATTCTTATTTTCTTTTGCTCCTAACACTTCATTTTCACTTCATTTGGGAACAGCAATAAGAAAATGCTGTTGGTACTGTGTCGAAAGATATCTCAAAATTGATATGTAAACTAAACAGACGTCGTTTCCATCAGTTTAATATTCGGCAGATAATGAATGAGTATATTGGCAGATAATGAAATAATGCAAACGTAATGGCTGTAAAATAATTGTTCTGTAGCAGAAAACTATTATCAATGCTTATCAAAGCAAAACGCGGGCTTAATAGCTATCTATAATTGGCAAGTTTTCGATTTGAAAATGTAAATAAGTTGAAACAATTCTATCCATCAAAGCATAAACATTTCGCAAAACTTTAAAATTTTTCAAATTAATTTTTCGTAAGAAACTTTATGTAATTTTCCAAACACCTAGAGAGAGCATTTTTATATCGTCTTTATTTTCAGAATTAGAGCACTTTAAAAATGCTTGCTTGTGTTGAAGTTGTGACGTCATTAAATTACTAAATCGTAAAGCATACAAGCTGGAGACTTTTGCAACCATCTTGTTTTGAACTTATGGTGATGTTAATATATCTCAAAGCTTTAGAAACCTCCTCTGGTACATTCTTTCATAAAACTTTAACACGCTGCAATTCTGAAGTAAGAACGATATCAAAAAAGCTCTTTCTGGAATTATGGAAAATACCTGAAGTTTCTTCCGAGTAATTCAGTTGAAAGAAAAAGGCAATAACATTGTATACATTTAATTCTACCGGGTGACCCAGAAAAAAGTGATCCTACGCGATCTGTTACAGAAAATTAAGTAAGTTGCCGATTTAAATATTTCAAACGTTGTTCTGTCGCTAAAAGACTAGCCTTTGCTATGAGTATTTTTCGGAATTTTTTTCGGCACGGTAAATTTCCAAAATTAAGGATTTTGAGGAAAAGGGCATGTCTGAAATCCTTAAAAAGTCGTCAAAAACAGGGTATCGATTTACAGCCATTTCAAATCTTCAAAACAACGAGGAGCGTGTTTCATTTTGCCGGAGAATATCTTTAAATACTCAGGGACCATAAACTTGCTTTGAAGACTTCCGACAGGGTTGCCTATTCCCAGGTTAAAATAAAACAAGCTCCTCGTTGTTTTGAAGATTTAAAATGGCTGTAAATCGATCCCCTGTTTTTTGACGACTTTTCGAGGATTTCAGCCATGCCCTTTTCCTCAAAATCCTTAATTTTGGAAATTTGCCGTGCCAAAAAAAATTCTGAAAAATACTCATAGCATAGGCTAGTCTTTTAGCGACAGAACAACGTTTGAGATATTTCAA
>REGL01000153.1:122898-192655 GCA_004194395.1 Aurelia aurita complex sp. Pacific
AGACCAAATTTGCCCGATCACTGAAACCAGCGGTCGGCCATTTTGTCTTACTATTTTGCAGCGATAAATAGCTTCATGGATTGAAAATGAAACAGCAGACTCCAATGTCATAGTTTTTGTGAAAATTCCTATAATCCTCGGAGAGTTCCACTATTTCTGACCTCACAGAAAATATTTCTTACCTCACGTGAAGATACTTATCATTGCAACATAGTGAGACAAAATTGCCGACCGCTGGTTTCAGTCATCAGGCAAATTTGGCCTTCTGAAGGTCATAGCTCCATCATTTTTCAACGGATTTTTAGGGGGATGGTGGCAAACTTTAATTAAACATCTGAAGAGCACCATCATGCAAAAGTTTGGCGAGAATCTTTCGCTGTCTTGTCGCAATCTTCAGACAAACGGGGCACAATTTTTTTGGGACACCCTGTAGGTCAAAGCCTATCCTATACAGCTGTATCAGAAACAGGGCAATATCACGTAAAGCTCCTCCACAGCAACATAAAATGGGCACCATTTTTCGGACACTCCGTATATCAAAAGGGAATTGATAAATGTTATTACCTGGACATCATCAGTGACTTCACCAATCAATTTCTTACTATCTTGACAATCTTTAGATGGTTCATCAGTTGACAGTCCTTTTGGATCTTCACCACGATTTACATATTCAGATCTTGGTTTTATCTTCAAAAGGAATTGCCCTATCCATATTCTGCTCTCATTCGATGCAAAATATTCCTTGGAGAAAAAGAAGCAAAAGAAAATACAATTTCCCATAAACGAGGTGGCAGCGTTTCTTATCAGAGAAATATACCAGGTGGATAAAAAAAACCTCAACTGGTTGGCCATTTGTAATGAAGACAAAATTATACATATATTTCTGATGCTCAGAAAAAAGAATAAATATCACAAAAATACTTTAGCCTTTGGTCATCAACGAAACTTTGATTCACTCCAATATTTCAAGTATTCTTGCGCAGCAACTTTTTAGACAGTTAAAGTCTCCTCCACAAAATGCACATCATTCACTCCTCATTACTCCTCCCCAGATGCTACTTTTCACCTAAGTCTCACTCGCAGAAACCGAATTTTGTTTGCTTTCTGCTACTTTTTAAGGTGACTCCCTCCCGTGGTTTAAGTCTTTTTTGGAACATCTGATATTGCTGGAAAACTAACGTGATATATCTTATCTCAAATCAAAACGTTTCTTGCAAATTTGTTCAATGTTCTGTCTATTTCCAACATAAAAATTGAATTTGTGTAATTTATTATGGTAGCTTAGTTAATTTTTTATATGAAGGATGTATGTTGTGGAATTTTAAAATTAAAACTGAACTGAACTGATTTTTTTTATCACTATAAAAAACAGAGTTTAAACTTGGAGTTACATACAACACGGTAGATGTCAAATGAAGTTACAAGTCAAAGAAACAAAAGTACTTACTGCATCAGCATCTGGGTCACAGTGATCAAGCGCTGTATGCGATACATTGAAATCACCCACAATTATCACATTCCTTCAAAGAAAATTATGAAAAATGTTTATCAAAAATATACTGCAGTTGAATTTAAAGAAGAATTTAGCCTTGCCATGAAGCTCTATAATATCAATTGTTATGATACGTTGCTTTAGAGAACAAAGAAACTACTGTTTTTTAAGTAATCACATTTTTTACTTTTTACTTTCCATTTTCACTTTCACGTGCCATAAATAATAATAATAACAATAATAATAATAATATGATACTAATTTTTTTAAAAGAATTGATTAAACAGATAAGGAAAAGTGATCGAAGATGATCAAAAAGTGAACTTTGTTGCTGGTAAAAATATCGTAAGAGTCTTATCTGAAAGTGAGAAAATTCTATGAAAAATTCTATCTGGAATTATCCAACCAGAAAAGAGGACCACTACTTTATTTCTAGCTTATGTTAGTTTTCAGAGTTGGCAAATCTTGACAGCTTATTGGACAATGTCTGTGATTTGACAGACACAAATCTTTTCTCGGCCATAAGGCTAATTGTTTCAAATAATAGTAATAATAGAAATATTTATACAGGTTAAAACCTTTTCAGTGCCAAAGGCACTGTTATGAATAAAACAGCGGCAGCACAAATTTTTTTTGGGATGCTGATGCTATGTATTATTTATGCTGTAATGGTATTAGCAACGGCTATGAAATATCATAATGACCCATGGTGAAGATTGCTAATATACTGGGTGCGTCAATCAAGCAAGCAAAGGGAGTAACATAAAGTAAACATGAGTTTGCTGAGCTCTGAAAACGGACTAATTCACCTCTGTGACTTAAAAAGAAGTTATTTGGAGGATTTCACAGGGACAGATAGCTCCTACTTGTTTTAAAATGTTAAAACAATCGTTCCATGTTATGCATACTTGATTACAAATGAAACGATTACAAATGATTACAAATGAAACTCCATAACAGAAATGCCAACTTACTTGTTACAAGAAATCAAATGTTCACATCTTGCCTGAACCAGTTCATAGAATTTCTGCTTATAACGCCATCTGTCTTCATTATCTCTGTCAGCCCTTGGACAATACAAGTTCACAATAACAAGAGAGTTTTGGCCAATCATTTCATGTTCTGTCAGCAAGGCCCTCCCTTCTGAATCTAAACTTGTAAGTTCTTCTGTGGATGTTGTAGACTTATAATCTGGGTAACATTTTATGATTGTTGAACTTGTTTGATCTGATAGTAAGCCGGTTAAACCTTCTTCTGCAGCTTTTGGGGAATACTTTGTTTTGCAATATGTAGCTACACCTACAATGATTTGATACAGTAGATCAAAAATAGAGAATAATATGACAGGAATGACCCAACTATCACTGGCGTCTGCTGGGTAAAGTGGGTAGGATCAGGTAAATGGG
This sequence comes from Aurelia aurita complex sp. Pacific, assembly GCA_004194395.1. Lineage (NCBI taxonomy): Eukaryota > Metazoa > Cnidaria > Scyphozoa > Semaeostomeae > Ulmaridae > Aurelia > Aurelia aurita complex sp. Pacific. The sequence continues at coordinate 125,797 of REGL01000153.1, forward strand.
TAGTGTTTATTGCCGGAAAACAGTAGACCCCAAACTGATTAACAAACATTCACTATATCAAGAAGGGTGTAGTTCCAGCAGCTATAACTTGAGAAAAACTGTGCACAAATACCCTAGCAAACTTTGTCCAAATTTCTCACCCTACCCATTTTACCCCCAATAGACCTTATGTTTACAATTCAAGAAATTCTCTCCAGATCCAAGAAAACATGTTTTCAATTATTCTATTCTGCTTCATCAAAATATTTTCTTTAAACACAACAGAAAGCAAACTTTCTTCTGTGTGTGTAAGGTATATTCTTTTCAGTTCTCAGCAAAGATACAAAGCACGGCCCTGTGCAAATCAACATGACAAGAATTATTTCCACTATGATAATAAGTCTTTATGAAAGACTAATAAACATTAAACAAGAATTCTTACAAAATCAATTTTTATTAAAGAATTCTTTGGCAAGGAAATAGTGCTAATGTGCACCAGGCGAGTAATTACAATGAATTTTTGATCATGTTCCAAACTTTTGGCACACCTAAATTATAGAACAATATTACAGAAAACATTACCTGAGTAGCCTCCTTTAACTCTTGAGAAACTGAAAAATGCATTGTACCCATCAACAATAGCAGTGGTTGAGTCAATTAAATCACCTAGAAAGCAAAAATTATTTACAATGAATTAATCCAGAACATGTTCACTAGTTTATTGGCCCTATTTTATTTTAACCAGCATGTTTTCCATGTTGTTCGTTTTAACAATAACAGATGTCAAGCCAAGGTATAAAATGAGCTGATATTTTTGGGTTGGGTTTGCAACAATGAAGATAAACTGATATTTTTGGGTTTCCTGAAAATTTCTCGGGCTGACCCCCCCCCTCATGCGTATGTGCTGAGTGTCCCCCCTGGGGTCCAAAATAGCAAAAGTAGTAGGCCCATTATTATCAATCATCCATAACATACTTACGCGTGACTTTGGTTTCCTGCAGACAAATAACATCAGCTTCCAATGAATCCAATAATTTCTTGAGGGGAGAATCTCTACTTGCCGCACGAATGCCGTTAATATTCCAAGTTAATATCTTCATTTTAATCCTTCATTTCATCTTGTAACAGTCAGTGATCCCCTTCATAATGCATTCGAGTGTTTTCGATCTCTCTTATCCAAGATGGCTTCCATTTCGCGCCAACCACAGTTGTTGTTGTTGCTCTCAGCCTCTATTTGATTTGTGATACAGAAAAGAGCCTAGGAACGAATGACGTCATTTCATTCTAACGACTTCAAAACAGTGAAAACCTGCATATAAGACGCCATATTTTTCAAACAAGGCTGTTTTGGTTCTTGTGTAATGGCTAACATTCATGAAATCAGGCTGTATCTCCTTACAATGGTTCTCAAATTTTGTTAAGAATTCTTTTACCAATGATTTTTCTTGTTTTTCAAATATCTTTGTCAACACACTTTTCAACATACATGAAAAATTCAAACGTCACAATAATTTTCAGAAAACTGCAAACGATTTTGAAAAAGAGCACAGGGACTGTTTGGTGATTCCAGATTTAGATTCAAGATATTTGTTGTTAGAGGTAAAATACCTTTTGGATAAATTGTTATATCACCAAGAGATGTGAAGAAAAAATAAAGTAGGTTTCAAATATGTAAATTCTTATCTGAATTAATATCAACAATCTATCATCTTTCATCTAATATTTACAATTAACTAACGATTCATCTTTAAGTTAATAAATTCACACATAATAATAAATTCAAGTCACACATTCACACTGACACTCACAATTTAAATGCTTTCATTTTATACATTTTTACACCTCTAATTTAAATATTCCGATATCTATAAGATAGGCTATGATTTGCATATTCTATAATTCAATCGTAAAGTTAATAGTTGTACGACATCAACGATCTTTGCAGTGATCAAACGAACAGAGGAAAACAACACTAAGATAGTTCTGAATGTATCTTGGCGACAAGCAGATTTGGCCTGAGATAGCAATCATATAGTTTGACAAAGGATATAATTTCTACCTAATATGCTGCAACATTACATGAAAGCGTCCATGAGTTTGAACGATATTTCTGTCATTTTGTAGCATTTTGCTTTCTAGATAAACAGCTATGTGCGAGACACAATTGACGGGGAATAAAATCCTGGAAGATCTAGTAAAGATTTTCCTTTATTATGCTGGGTGCATCATAGACCGTTAAATTTGAATTTATTTCCTGGATGAAATGAAGGAGTCGATAATTCCTTTGCTTGCTATTTAGATTTGGCGTAGATATGGCTTATGTGGGCTAATAACTGAAAAGCATCATCTTAAGCATAAGACTTGTCTATAGATTAATTTCTTTCACTCTGATTTAATATCACTACTCATAATTTAGACAATAAATAATACTTCGGTAATAAATACACAACTTTAGTCGTACACAGGAAAGAATTTGTTTGCTTTTAATGATAATAAGTTTCTTGGTTGTTCATTCCTTGCATTTTCAGGCTTGATAGCAACGGCCAATTGGTCCTCACCATGCATTTTTCTGACATGTTTCTTCAAGTCAAAATTTCTGCAAAATCCCTTTCCGCATAACTGACAAGTATATGGTTTGTTTTCGTTGTGCGTGTGCATATGAAATGTGAGATTGTAGACTTGGTGAAATGCTTTTGAACAAATTGAACACTTGAATGGCTTGTCCCCTGTGTGCGTCAGTCTGTGGTTCTTGTAATTGCCTTTTTGGTGGAATCCTTTCCCGCATATTTCACAAGTGAAAGGGCGGAATCCCGCGTGAATACGCATATGAGTGTTCAGTGTAGATGATCGATTGAACGCTTTCCCGCACTCTTTGCATTTATGAGGCTTTTCTTTTGTATGGATGATTTTGTGTCTACATAATGTGCTTGCTTGTCTGAATCCTTTCCCGCAGATCTTGCACTTGAATGGGCGTGCTCCGGTGTGCACGGGCATATGACGGGTCAAATTGTAATGAGCGTTGAATACTTTGCCGCAAACTTCACAAGTGAACACTTTGAGTCCATTAGCTCGCTTCTTGCGCGCTTTGTTGCGTTCGTCTTCACGTGCAGCCAGCTGTTGCAATCTCATTGCAGATGCGAAACCCCAGTTATCAAAGCCATTCAATTTTTCTTGTGGGCTTAGACTGAACGCAGAGCTGAGGCTGTGTTCGCTTGATGTTGGCGATGGAATGATGTCATCTTGTGAATCACTGCTTCCTGTTGAGCTAGGCCTAACTGGCTTTGTGAATCGTTGGTTTTCAATCTCGTAGCGAGCTTCTGTCCAAAAGTTTGGAATAGCGAAAGGAAACAAAGCTGGGTCTTCAATAGCACGTTTGTACGTCTCAAATGAGAATGGAAATGTTGGCTTGGGTTTAACGAGTTTGTTTTCAGATGGCTGTGAGTTTAGTTTCAGGTTCATGAAATTTAGAACTGTCTCTTTTGCTTCTTTTCGCTCAATTCTTCCTGAATTGCTTGTTTCAGTTGTGATGACGTCATTTGCTTCTTCACATCTTGATCGCTCAGTGATTTCTTCAGCTGTAATTGAAAGGGAAATATAATTTAGTTGACTTGTTCAAATTTTGTAACCAATGGCAAACGATACCTGAAACTGAAATTCGAAAAAGCGAGTCATGCCATGCCACATCTGACTGGCATCATGGCCACCTAGCAAGGACGAAGTTTTGTAACCAAAAGGATACAAGTTTGATAAAGATACAGCGACTTAGCAGCCTCAAGAATAAAATTTCACATCTTCTGTGCAGCCATCCATAATGCCTCTCATTTTCTGTTTATTTCTATTTGATTGAGTCCACTCAGAGGCGTGAAATCCATTCTTAAGAAAAGCATTGGAACCTAAATCCTTTGTCTTACAAATTCGCCCTTGTTTGGCCACCTAGTTAATATGACAATACAATCAATTCAGCAACCAAGTTAACGCTCGTGAATGGCCTATAAGTCCGAAAGGTTTACTTCTTGGTACTTTTCAACAGACGAAATAATGCAAGCGTCCCGCGTATATCACTCCTTTGAAATACTCATTAACTTATAACAGAACAAAAGGATTTCTGAAGGATTCCTCTGCAAAACAAAAGGATTTCTGTTGAACTGGAAGGAGACCTCTCTAGGCAGTGATATGATTGTAGGGAAATGGGAATATCTTGAAGAAAATGTATGTAAGGATCGAATTCATGCCATATTGTATAGTTGGTGACAATCTCAAATAACAACTTGGGTCAGGGTAAAGAAGCAAGTTGCTAGTTGAATAAATTTTGAATCAAAGATCTGATAAAAAGCACGAAAACAAATTTGCTCCAGTCCTTCAAAGAGTGCTTCAGAAGAGAATAATTCGGAATCGGAGACTTTTCCATATAAATGGTAAATTCTTTCCCAGCATGTTAATGGAAACGCTGGCCTGAATCTCGGAGATCTGGCTATTTGACAAACCATAAAATATGGCGGTCCTAAATCTAACATCGTCAAAAACTAAACGAGTTAACAACTAGTAAATCTTCAAATACAAAGTTTGAAGGTTGAATATGCCCTCAATTTATTACATGTCTTACTTGACGGAATGTATAGAAAATTGCGTCAAGTAATGGAACAACAAGCTGTTTTCGAGCAGACTTCAAAAGAATTGCTTGCTTCTTCATAATTACATGACCTGTGAATTACAACGATTCGAGCATGTATCGGAATTTTGACAGCTATGGAATCAACTGATCTACTACTGGAAACATTCAAATAGCACTTGGATCAAAACATTCAACGATTACACAAACTAAGCTCTAGCGTTTTGAATCTCTGATGTTTTGAGAAAATGAAGAGCCAAACCAAGCCGACATCTTGTATCGAACAACGCCTGAATTTGATGCCTGAATTTAACGTTCGAAAGAAACGTTACTAATAAGAACCTTGTCATGAGAAATGCTTCCATTGAAAGATCCTTCGTTTTGAAAGAGTTCAGAAAGAATATAGATTGTAGAAGAAAGGGTTTTTGTAGTTGATGCTGTGAGCTGGCAACTAAGTTTTAAAGGCAAACAAAATTTGTCTTCTCGACATTCCAGCACAGCCGTCAAACTGCGCAATGAAACTGTCAAGCTTCGGCCGTTTAAAACAGCAAGGATTCGACTCCAAAGATTCTTTAAGGTGAAATACAGGGGAAGATCTTTCAAGTTTGTTCTCTGTTTTATTTCGTTTCAAATATTCTCTGACAATTCTGCATACAATGACACCAAAAGCAATTTAGGGTAGAGTGTCCCGGAATAAAACAGAGCTTGTATTGATGGACATAAGATCGTAATATAGAGCATAATACGAGTTACGCATTAAAACAAATATGAAGAAATCTAAATGATGACTTAGGAATAATAAAAGACTGTATCTCACCATCTTTTTCGTCAGTTCTCGAGAAAACAATTTCGGGTTTCCTTTTCTTGACAAGAAATGATCGTGGCATTCTGGTGGATTGTCTTTTTACTTGTTCTGTGTTCTTGGGAATTCTGCATACAATGACACCAAAAGCAATTTAGGGTAGAGTGTCCCGGAATAAAACAGAGCTTGTATTGATGGACATAAGATCGTAATATAGAGCATAATACGAGTTACGCATTAAAACAAATATGAAGAAATCTAAATGATGACTTAGGAATAATAAAAGACTGTATCTCACCATCTTTTTCGTCAGTTCTCGAGAAAACAATTTCGGGTTTCCTTTTCTTGACAAGAAATGATCGTGGCATTCTGGTGGATTGTCTTTTTACTTGTTCTGTGTTCTTGGAGAAATGGTTGACCACTTGAAGATGAAATTCGTTGCTGTCGAAGGCACGGCTGGCTGGGTAGTGTTTGAAAAGTCACTTACACTTGTTTTGCAGTGGAGCGCGACGTGTCTTATCTGATGTCCGTCTGCGGAAATATGAGTCGCGAGCCGTACGCGTGCGACCTTTAAAGCATCCACGGCGCGTGTCCCACCTTTCTAAAGACACAAAGAGGGCAGCTGAAACTGAGGAGAATTTTTAAATAATCATTGGTCAATTCTATGAATGGGTTCTTAACGCTACGTGAAATCCAAGCACAAACAAAAGAACAATGCATTCGGATATTCGCGTTTATTGCGGACAATGGAATGTGTTAATCTAAACAAAACGACAATGGAATGTGACATTCGCTCGCGCGCACAACACTGACAAAAGAATCAAAGGATGCTCCTTGTCTGCCCAAGTAGATAGTCTACACAAGTACAAAAAGTAAAAGGACAAGAGAAACTTATTAAGTATAAGAGGGGTAAAAAGTTCTAATGTAGGGGGAAAGGGTGTCCTCTATGCTACCAAAATCGATATATGCTTTGATGTTTCTGTTAAAAACTAAACGATTTCAATCATTGGCAAGACCATTCAGTCACGGTGAAGACAACTCTAGGCTGTTGTCCTTTTTCAAGCATTCTAGAGAGCGCAAGGGACCAACAGGCAAGGGCCTGCCCAGGATGCTTAAACGATGAAATATAAACATAACTAGGATTCTCTGATAATAAAGCCAAAGTAATTGTAATAACTCATGGCTGCATTCTGAACAGTTTGAAAGAGAGATGACCACAAAGGGGAACTCGTTCGGACAAGTTTCTCCTTTCCTTCGCGTGGAGTTTCTAAGAGATCGTCAGCAGATAGGGAGATGGGCAATTGTTTCAAATTGAGCTTCATAGCTGCTCATTATGATAAAGAAAGAATTGTGGTACAAATTAAAAGAAGTCGGAACATAAAAAGAGAACTCGCTTGGGCGTAATTGCTACACTTCATTTCATTCGCGTGGATTTTGTAACAGTTTCTTATCAAAAAGCACTTCTTTGATGTTTTCTATAAGATGCTCCTTATTTTCATACAAAAGATGCTTGCCCCACACATTCCAAGAAATTATTGAACAAAAGACGTGTTCGGACAAATTTATCCCGCTTTACTTCTCTCGTGGTGTGTAAGTTCTAAGAGATGGTCAAGGAATCTCTCTCTATTCAACCTCTATCTCGATGGGATGCTCCTCAGTGCATAGAATAAGAAGACGGCCACATCTCGCAAAGGAAGCTGGTCCACAAAAAAACCCTGTCAGGGCAAATTTGCTCCACTCCACGTGTTTCGCGTGGATTGTACAAAGGATTGTAATGAGAGTGTTTTCGCCCCTTATTTAATGCGGCTCTCTATGGGATGCTTATACAAAAGATGCTTCATACTTACCATGAAAGAAACATAGATTACAAAGAACTTGTTTGGACATGTTGTTACCACCCTATTTCTCTTACGTGATATATTCTAAAAAGTTAAACTAAAACGGAAAGAATCTTTATTGGATCATTAAGAAATGAGAGCTCTTGCTGATGGCACGAGGAGATTTGTTTGGACTTGAAAATTCCAGAGCTTTTGTAAATTGGATGCTTTTTAAGAAAGACAACTGATGTTTCTTTAAACAGGATTACACCCTGCTATTCAACATATGGTAGCAGAAAATGTCCCTTGCAAAAATTCTGAATTTAATCATTTTCATGACATTCTAAAGTGTAAACAGCCTGTCAGATATTTTCTGTTGGTCGAAAGGAAGATTGCTGAAAATTAACATTGTGCATTTTACTAAAGTCTATCTGCAATTGCTTTTAAATTCTTAGCTACAATTTCTGTTCCTTTGCAAAATAAAAGGTTATTCAAAGAATATGAAACGTTTCAATATGAAAATAGAATTAAAATAGAATAGGATCTGAGAACCAGTATACTGGAACCTGATTGGCTGAAGCAAACAATAGCACGTCTGGATGCTGAATTGATTGACCAATGATGGCCTTTGAATTCTGACAGCAAGAATCAACTGTCATACAATGGAGTTTTGTTTATTTCCTATTGAACAATCAATAAGAAAACATAAAAATGACAATACAACGTTTAAGAACCTATCAATTTACTTTATAAGAAATTAAGCAGCGATTACAAATCTATTCAATTGATATCAATAAGTCATTAATAGAAGCACGTGCCTCTGATTTCGCTATTTTTGGTTTCTTCACTGTTGATTGAATTCATTTTCCTTTCATGTTTTGTTCTGCTTGTAAACTTTCTCAAAATCATAGTCTTTAAATGAGTCTCCAACTTCTACCAAACATGAAATTCTAAGTTCGATCACAGCAAGAGATTTTCCATTGACAAGTTTTAATATTCTATTGACAAACCGCTTTGAATCTATCTTGCAATCAAAAACGAAAAATTGGAATCCATTAGATTATGCTGAAAACTGAAGCAACGAACATGTGTTTAGTAAAATGATTCGAATTTCTTTAATACACATTCCACACTGGCACACTTGATGCCAAATGAAATCCAATTCTCTATGGGCAATTTGAAACGACTTGATAGCTCAAACACTTTTTGTCCCTTTGGTCGAGTCATGATCGAGTAAAATGTACTAAAACAGAGCTCTTTCTCATTCTCTCTCTCCATTTGAAGAAGACGCTCAAACTAAATCACAAAAATTTTTTTTTTGAGATTGAAAACCCTTCCCTTCCCCCTTTAGCTCAAACCATTGCCTTCTACACATTTGGACATTTTGTTGTTTTTGTAAGCTTCTATTGTTTACAAGATAAGATCTCCTCTATTTTCATTTAATTGTTGTTGATTTAACCTTGTAAATCAGAAAACAATAAAAGTAAACAAGAGAACAGGCATTGATGTACATTTGCCGATAAAGCCAGATTTAAATTTTCACGTGCATAGCACCTTGTTTTCTTTTCTGTTTTCTCTTATCTTTTACACCCTGATTCAAATCAAGCCAACAAACATTTGTTCACAGCTAAAAATGGGATCTTTTTCAACAGGACCGATTTCTAACTGAGCAATCATGATGAATATTTCAAAAAGATTTTGTCATGTACACCGCGATGAATAGGATTGATTTTTGTTTTCAAGTAGTTATTAAACTTCACACCAAATGGTACAAATGTTCTGCCTATTTCACGAAAGCAGTGCTTTGTCAAAATAACGTCAAAGAAGCACGGGGCCTATTGATTTAAAGCCCTTCTTCGTACATTCACAATACAATGTACGTACATTCGCAAAACAATGTCCGTACATTCGCAAAACAATGTCCGTACATTAGCAAAACAATGTCGCACGATCGAGCAACGCTTCATTAACACCTTTCAAATAAATTGAAATAACGATCGGTTCCTTTCGAAGAAATCTATTGTTTAGAATCGGAATTTTTGACAGATTCTTTAAAAGGATGATCGATGATCAATAACAGAATTGTAAGCATATTTTTGCTATCTACTATTGCTATTCTAACACCTTCGTTTTACAAAATTTACAACTTTTTCTTTGGGCACGTGCTGTTGATTTGAACGGCTGGTGTCATAAAGCATTACAATTATCCAGCCTTTTTTGTTGTTAGTTGTTGGCACCTTCATTTGGTACAACTGTACAACATGTTTTTAAAGGCAATCGGCAGGTTAAAGGGTTAAAAGGTGTGTTAAAAGGCAAGTTAAAAGGTGTGTTCATGACCAAGGGATTGGACAAGAGTGAAGAATGTATTGAAATTGCTAAAAATGGCATGTGCTGGGGCTAAGGAAGCAAACCGTGCGTGTGCATTTCTTTGTTATATTCATGGATGGATGGATGTATCTACCTCTGATTTTTAACTTCAAAGTGCATCCTGTTTCATGTAGCGGCTAAGTTCAGTAAATCGTTCCTGCTACCATCGGCTTAGTCTATCAATCTTAAATTCGTAAATACAACTTTGTAACGCTTATTCATTTAGTGTAGGGATGTTGTTATTTGTTGGTTAAGATCTGTATATGTTTATATGTTTATATGTTTATATGTTTATATGTTTATATGTTTATATGTTTATATGTTTTTAATTGTAGTGTAAGTAATTGTATTGATTGTATGTAGGATTGATGGATAATCATATGAAACTGAAACTGAAACTGGAACTGAAACTATCATCATCAGTCTTGACACTTTTTAGAGTATGTTTCATTGGTATCGATTCTGACAACGGTATACATGGTATAGACTCGGGAGTTGTGTTCGACCGACCCCAATTAATGGAGAAACGAGAATCTCTCCAATAATGTCTGCCAGACCGTCTACTTCTTGGAACAGAAGGTTCAGAAGGCCTTCCAACCAACTAAACCTACCGTTTGAGAATTTCTGAGTCAATCAAGCACAAATTCTGAGTCAACCAAGTGTACTGTTTTAAGAATTGCTACCAATCCCAATTAACAACATCATTCTTTCTTGGATAGTATCGACAAATACAGGTATGGTAACAATTTACGCTTTGGTAAATAATACTCCACCGTATCGATCAAACATTCTCTGGGTCTTGACATTATCGAATGGCTCTCTCCTTTAGATGAAACTAATTTATCTTATCTTCCAAGTAAGTGGCAGTTTCAACTTTTACATGTTGTAATTTTTGTTCTAAGCCTTCTCCGGCATACTCCATAAGTTCGATATAAAATTACAACTAGACCGATAATAAGGCTCAAAATGTTTTCTTGAAATCTTTAATTTTGTGTTTGAAAATGAATTTGAAAAACCAACCTGCCTGCTTGACCTCCTTATTGGCTTCCTTGGCCTCCTTCCTTGCTGTAATTTTCCATTTCAAATAGCATGCAAAGAAAAGTATTGATATTAAAATCAGACAACTCAAAGTCAATCAACTACCATAAAAGCTCTATTTTCTGGCATGAAACGGGGATGTGCTATTTTCCCGAGAGATTGGTACCCATAACTCCGTAAATTTCAAAGAATTTTAAGGTACTGATTCCACAAATCTAATGAAACTGTAGGTCATAATTCCAGAAATTATAAAAAAATTCCTGTAATTCCTATACGTTTGTAAAATTTTCTCCCGAAATCCCGCAGAATTTCTGAAAAGGTAACCCATAATTTCATAACATTCTAAAAAAAGATTACCCCTAAAAAATGGCACGTCCTCGTACCACAAAACATACTAAGATACCCCCTGAGATAATCAGTTTCCAAGTCAACCCGGTGTGGTGATTGATCGAGGCCAGTCAAAATTTGACACTTTTTTGGGCAGCCAGTACTTGTTGAACCTTAAGACTTCCTTCTTTTCAATTTCTCTTTTTTACTTAAACATTGAAACACGATTGGCACGAATGGAACACAGTTGGCACAAATGTATCAACTGAACAACAATCACCAACCTACGTCATCTAAAGCTGACGGTGTCAACTTAATCAATTGTATTTGTGACCACCAAGACATGACGGTCTACAACAGGTGGTCTCTAGACTTAGTTAAACATTGCTCGTGTCATTCTGAAGGTACAAAATTTCATTTATCTATCAATCTAATATCTTTTTGTTTGTTACAAGGTCATTTAATATCTTGTAACTGGTGATGTTCACTTCCATTTCCTTAAGTTGATTAACTTAAAAACCACTATGCATTGTCTTTAATTCTTGATTTAATTGCACTGTAACCAGGACCGTCATAGGCCTTATTCAACTAAATCTTTATCCATGTACCTGGTTTGTCTCACGTTCCAGTTCGGTCGCTTGCCTTTGATTCGATCAACACGTGTGCCCCGCCCATATTTTACCACCAAAAAACCACAATGAAAAAAAGGGCACACAGTAAAACTAGACCCTGAGACATGGGAACTGTTAGCACCAGCATTCATTCTTTTCATTCAGTACTTTATTTTGAGTAAGCTGGAAAGCCCTTGGATAGATTCCTAGCTATTTTCTAGCTAATTTAGGCCTACTATGCGTGTCACATCCAGGTATGGGACCCCTAGTTTAACGTCCCTTCCGAAGGACAGCGAAGTGAGTTGCTTGGTCACGCATTCAGGCTTTAACCTAACACGATCGAGCTTTATTTCAGCTACCTAAAGGAAACTGCCCGGAGAAACTGTAGCAATCGGCCACTCACCAGCATACCACAGTACCAAAATTAGCAGTCATAGGACCATTTAGACAAGGGTCTTTACGATCATAAAAGCAAAAATATCTGCTTGCCGTAATTTCACTGTTTAGACCACATATGATGATGGAAATATTCTCTAAAAAGTAGCCTTTTGATGCTTAAAGTTTCTATAAAGCAATGCCATTGAAGAACATTGTTAACTGAAGTCTCAATAGCAAGAATCATTCTCAGTCATGTTCTAGAATTTTCTTACAACATTAGGTCGTGATTCGAGAACCACTAGTGAAGAACATGAAAGCTTAGCTATATACAAGTTATTTGGATAAACGAATATAATACTTTGATCTTCCTTCAACTGGCGCGCGTCCATTCAAATTACTTTATAAATCACTGACAATCTATTGAACAATAAAACATATTATCCTTAATATGGCGAACCGCCACGCGCGGCGTACAGACAGCTGGGTTCTTATGACTGATGTGACCTGGAGAAGGATTCCCGATCAAACTTGTTACTTTTGAAATTTCGTGGCCTTATTCATTCATACCCAGGCTTGCTCGTATCTCCATTCATTCACATTTTTTGATAGATTCATGCAAGAGCGCAAACAGTTTAGATTGTATCAAGAGTGCACCAGAAGATTATGCTAAAGATGGCGGCAAGGAACTTTTTACCAACATGCACTGCGTTCTCTGATCGAATTCCTATAGAATCGTTAAAGAATCATAACAAGAACGCAATGCATCTTGATAAAAAGTTCCTCACCGCCATCTTTAGCGTAATCGTCAATTGAAATAAAAATCGGACGTTGTTGGTAAAGAGTTCCGGATCGAACTTAATACTTTCAGCTTTTCATGCGCTTTCTCATTTTAGACGTTTGTTTGTTTGTTTGTTTGTTTGTTTGTTTGCCTCTTTTCATTTTAACTTTTCCCAACCGTACAGCGTATAGTATTGCATCTAGTTGAAGACAGCAAATTTTTTGAGCCAAACATGAAGGAATTTGCTTACATAATTCACACTTGCTGGCACAAATATGATATCCGTTGCAGCTCAAAACAAAGATATGATGAACTATCACAAAATGTTTTACCGCATGTAAATAAAATATCATTTACAAATAATGAGGAGAAGAGACTCATAAAGAATTGATGAAATTAATTCAGAAATAAAGGATATTATATTTATTTCAAAATCCCATTCATGATTCATAAATAACCCCTTTTTATTTATACTTCTTATTGTTAGCTGAAGCTAATGAATTCATGAAATCTCAATCAAACGCTTTGACTTTTTAATTATTAACGCAACTCATTCCAGAGCATAACGCATGTTGCATAGTTCGATCCCTTCATTGGTTCATACAATTCAGCTCCCTCCCTCCAATTCCACGCCTTTCAGGGTAAACCAAGAGCTTCAAGTAATCTATCTAATGAGCGAACATCATTCTGAAATGTAAAAATATGCATTTACCGCGTCTTTTCTTTGCACTCTCCCGGACCTGGCCAAACCTCGTTCTTTTCTGGCCGACCAAAGAGCTTTGTGCAATAGGCTTTACAGAGCAAGAGTAAAATTTGTGAAACGAAAATCAGGTTTTCTAAAACGAAGCGATCTGCCTTCTCGAAGAATAGATTTCACACCTTTGAGTGCACTCAATCAAATCAAAATAAATAGAGAAAGTAAAACCATAGCAAAATATTATGGTTAGCTGCTTTGAAGGTGTGAAATCTAGTCTTGAAGATGGCAAATCACATTGCCTTGAACAGAGCTGTATCCTTTGTTTACAAACAAATTCACCCTTGCTATGTGCTAAGAAGCTCCCGTGGAGATCAGCAAGCGCTTTGCAACTGTTCGGGAGGCATTTGACTTTCTACTGTCCTGCAATTGATACCATACCTATGTTTTGCCCTGAGTGAGGAATTGTTTTCAAATAATGTGTTAGAAAATCGTTAGGCTTCCGCATGATTGTTGTCTTCAAAGCAGAAAATTGTCTAATTTGATATACAAGCTAAGCCAACCAATGAAAAGCAAGCTGCTGGCGCAAGAGAGGCTACAAAGTGTTTCACCGTTCTGCCGTTGCTACTATATTTACATTCTCCCTGACTTAAGAACTGATTTTAGGAAGTGTATTAGAAAACCAAAAAGATATTTCTGCATGATAGCAGTAGGTTTCAGCAAGAATAAACTGTCTACATTGATCACAGGCCAAGCTTATCTTTGACATACAAGCTGCCAGCGCTAAATGCGTCGGCGAAACGTTTGACCTTTGTGCAGTTGTACGGTTTCCCTTATAAAAACTCTAATCCCTCACAGCGCTTTGCAGAAAAATAGCCTATGCCTTTTATTATGTTATTACCGAAGTTTGCTGTCGTCATATCGGAGGCAGGCAAATGCATGCGGGTAGCATTCTCAAAAGGAGCAATTCTCCGTTGCTAAATGAAGATTTAATCTCGGCGAAAACTAGAGATAAGTTGGACGACAACATGAAAATCCTTAACCACACGTATCTTATTCGATTGTAAAGAAACCTACTAAGAGGACGATATTTTGAAAACCACAAGCCACAAGTTTAGTGAGTAAGTCTCTTTTCGGGTTGTGTTCGCAATAAATCTTTAAAACCTTCTTCTTAAGATCGACTTTCGATTTAAATAATTGATCACAGCTCTTAAAAAGCAATCTGCTGGTCGATACACAACATTCAACAATCAGGGGGGCTTGCTTCTTCAATTCGAGCAAAGCAATGCAACGCAATATGTAATGCAGTTGAAAAGATCAAATGGCACGCGAACCAGCAAGGTCAAATTTTGCAAACAAAGGATCGGATTTCTGAAGAGACAAAGCGATGTACCTTTCTGAATAGACTTCACGCCTCTCAGTGCACTCAATGACATCAAAATCAACATAGAAAGCAAAACATTATGGTCGGCTGCACAGAAGGTGTGAAGTCTATTATTGAGGCTGATAAATCACTTTGTCTTTAACAGAGCCAAATCATCTGTTTTACAAAATTCGCCATTACTTCGCACACTTAGATCCATAGACGTTTTAGCCGTTCTACAAACGAGCCTGGATTGAGCAATATTCTTGTATACCTTTGCACTTAAAGTTCGATTAAGTGGCGTCAGAGCTTCTATCACTATTGTGCACATTAGAAAATTCTTCAAAATGAAGAAAAATATCGTTCGATTCAGAATGAGACAACATTGGTGGGTTTACTTACCATTTTTGCTTGCCATGTTTTGTCTCAAAAGGTCATCATTATTATCCAAAGACTTCCAACAGAATGAATGATTGTGTGCTTCATGCTTACTTTCTTTCACGTTGTTGTTCTTTGCAAAATGTTTAAGAATCTTTAGCTGCATTGCTACAAAGCGATATAGAGAAATATGTGGTGAGTAAAAGCACGCATAAAAGAATCTGTGATATCCTGTAACACGCTGAAATGGTTTTACTACATCTATATGATGGTTCTTGCTTACAAGATGCTTTAATAGCCAATGGAAGAGCATAAGCAAAGTTTGGGAAACAAACTCAAGCTTCCGAAAAGACAAAACGATTTGTCTTTTTGAAGAATAGATTTCACACCTCTGAGTACACTCAATCAAATCAAAATAAACAGAGAAAGAAGGTGTCAAATCTATTCTTGAGGCTGTCAAATCGCTTTGCCTTAAACAGTGCACACTTTGGCACTGTATCCTTTGTTTTACAAAACTCACTCTTGCTGTCTACTTTCATTGTATTTTCTTCAATATCTAAACACCTAACAAAACCCCCGGGAATAGAAAGATGGTTGCTTCTAAAATAGATTGAAATCTGTGCAAAAGAACGCTGCTCCGATTATCATAAAAATCAACCTAACTGTTCTTTTGTTTCGTGCCTTCATAAAAAATTCACTCATTCTTTGCTAAATGCTTGAATCTTTACTAAAATACTAATTAGAGTGTCGCGCGCGCGGGCGAGTCATCAGTGCTTTTGACACACTGTTGATCAGAATCGGGATATCTGTCAAATGTGGAATATGGAATGCTGGGATATGGAATGATGGAATAAGGGATGATGGATGGACGAATTCAGCTAACGTTCTAGTGACCATACTCTTTCCTCTGTTATTCAGTGACCTGTTTGACGCTTTGCATGCTACGAAGATTTTAGCTTTCTGAAAAGAAATCTTCTTCAGAGGACAATCACGTGATCTGAAATGGATCCAAAGAGTGTTGGCTGAATTCATCAAATACACTCATCATTTCCTAAATGATTTAATCTTTACTAAAACGCTAAGTAGAGAGAAAGGATGTTCTGCATGGGAAGTTTTTCTCCTTCTACAAATATTCCGTTTTCACCCAATCTATTCCGCTATTCCACCACTGCATCCTTCCATGGTTCAATTATTCCATCATTCCAATTTTTCATGATTCACCGATAGATGATTAAGGAAAAGATGGCGTCGCAGGGCAGTAAACCAAGATGCATTGCGTTTTATGATCAAATTTCCACAGCATCACTGTTGATTCAATAATAGAACGCACTGCAACTTGGTCAAATAATCTTCTATTCCATCATTCCAAGGCTCCGCGATCCTTCTACCGTTCCACGTTTTACAGAGAATCATAAAAATCATATGTTTTAATAATCATAAACAAAATGGCTGTCTTATCAGTACATAAGCTTATCATAAAAATTGATTATCATTATGAATTTAAGTTGATTTTGATAAGATCAAGTTTGATTTTGCGTCTATTTCAATGTGAGCATACCTCTTCCCTGTCAGCTTTGCTTTCTAATTGCTTTACTTGAATCAGATAGTTATTTCATTTGAAATCGTACATTTGCAGATGTCTATGTTGCTGTTGTTGTCAGCCGTAGGGCATCGATTTTGAAAATTGTATGTTCATTTGGAAATTAAAATCCATCTCAAAATAGATGTCACCTGAGATTGCGATAACGCAGAATTCATTCGCAAAACACTTCTATTGTTCTTATTCGCGGGTGCAGGTGAAATCCAATTTGGAACAGACAATAGGCATGCCTTCTTTTAGATAACAGTCCGTTTGAATAGCTGCTGCTCCCTAAATATCAAAGCAATAATATTTTGCAATATCTCATTCAATAGCTTAGCTAACATGTTCAATTATTGTTAGAAATTTTCCACGCTGAAATCGATCACTCTGTTCAGCTGTTACAAAGTATTTTCTCGAACAAGTCACTTCGACAAACGTCAAAAACGTCTTAAAATCACGACCATATTTCCCTTATATTGAGATTCTGCCAAGAAGACCAATATATCCTGATAATTATAAATGTCATTATTGCCAGGAAGCAAAATCGATGAAATATTGATCGTCGTTTTAACTCCGTTTTGCAGGTTTTTAAAAAGGGCTTTCTGCTGAAAATCTCCCATATACAAGTGAAGGAATGACCGATTAAAGTCGGGCAAACTACTGAATCTGACTGAATATATCAGGAATGGAACAAAACATTAATGCTCTGATATTCAGGAAGCAGAATACTTTCAATACCGTGCGTTATTTTGACCATACCGGTATCAGATGTTTAGCCTAACGGATGGTTAAAAAATAAAGACCAGGACTGTAAAACACATTTAGCTATCGTGGCCACTTGACATCATATCATCTAGTTCAATAGTTAATTCGTAAAACAATACTTAAGTCACAAAATAAAATTACACAAACCAATCTAACCTCTCGATCATTCTTTCAACAAGACACGTGGCACAAAGCAACTTGCACCAAATTGTATGGAGCACGCGCCTGAAATGAACCAAAATACAAGATTTATGACCAAAAGATAACAGAAGATGGAACAGGTCATCAGTATCAAATGACAGTAAATCAATCATCTTATTAAAATCAACCAAACAACTCCAGATCGAGTCTAATTCTATTCTGCGTATTCTAAGGACGTTAGTTTCACTAGGCAAGATAGTCGAGGGGACTTGTATTGGACTCAAAAGAACAGTCTTCAATATGGCTTAAAATTCACCAGATATCTAAGCTGTAAATTGTGAATGATTTGCAATTGATAATTAGAAATTCTCCTTCAAATTCTCCTTCAAATTCTCCTTCAAATTTTCCCTTCGAATTCGAATTGAAGAGCCAATCGTTAATAGACCTTTTAGCTATTCTAAAAAAGAGCCTGGATCGAACGTTATTTTTATACATTTTTATACGCGACGTTCGATCGAGTGGCTTTAGAGCTTCTATCACTATTGTGCACATTCGAAAATTCTACAAAATGTAGCAAAATAGCGTTCGATTCTGATTCTTTTCTGAATAGCTAAAAGGTCTATTCTCAATTTAGAAGGGAATAGACAAAGCTACATCAACAAGCTGCTATAAATAGGCCAAGGGAGCGCCATGTCGAAGTTACGCAACGTTTGTAATTAAATTTACCTATATTGACATTGACGTAAATTTACAAGGCTCAGAAAAACAGAAGAAAGATCCTAAAATACTTTAGCCTTTCGGGTATCAAGAAAACTTTGATTGAACATTTTGGTGGAAATTGCAGATTGACGAGAAATCGAAGAATGAGGCAAGCGACGAAAATCCATGTTAAATTTGTTCATTTCATTGAGTTTATGATGATATTCCAAGTATTACGACACTCAAAGAAAGACAAATCAGGCTGAATGTAAACAAGGTTGACTTAAATATGTTTATCTATTAATCAATTAATTTTCGCACGTTTCAAACCAAACTTTGATTGATTTCAATTTCACAAGTTCTCTCCATATTACAAACTTTTAAAGGTATGAAGTCCTTTTTGCTCTAACCGCTACATAATTTCTGTCTACCCTGAGCATGGTACTAAAACTGGCCTACATTTCGATTTGCAACGAACCGAAATGAATTTTTAATAAGAAAGAAAATGGCCCACGCAAATCAACAGCACACATTTTAAATAACAATTTCTAGCAGTGGTTTTATGTTACAAGACAAAGAGAGCAAAACTCGGTCTATTCGCTGTTAAGATTAGCAGAAAGCATGAGATTTCTTTCACTCTGGTTTGATTACATTTCAAATTTTAAGATTTTGGTTTTGGTCTATAAATAATTAAAAAAATCACTCATAAATTGTACCCTATGAAATTTATTATGTAGCAACGACTTAAGAAATGCTTCAATTGAGCAATGTTTGATTAATCAGAACGTTGTCAGGCTTAAATGTTGACTAGAAATCAGAATCATAGCTTTATTTCTTGCTACCATGAGTAAAACGTTTTCTTGAGACACATAGATATGATCCCCTTTATCATTAATCATACATTCATTCATTCATTCATTCATTCATTCATTCATTCATTCATTCATTTCTTCGATAGCTCGTTGAACCAACGCCTCCTTACTTAATTCGTCAATTTATTCGTCCATTCATTCATTCATTCATTCACTTATTCATTAATAAATATCCTTGATTCACGTTTCATTGGATGCAACAAAAGATCGGGATATGTATCCATAGAGTGTCCCAAAAATTTTGAGCCCCAAAAATATTGAGCCCCATTTGTGTGGCTGATGTGAAGAAGTTGTAACATCCAATGTGTTGTTACCACTGTGATGTTGCCGTTGTATCGTTGCCGTTTGTCAATCTGACAAGTNCTTATTCATTAATAAATATCCTTGATTCACGTTTCATTGGATGCAACAAAAGATCGGGATATGTATCCATAGAGTGTCCCAAAAATTTTGAGCCCCAAAAATATTGAGCCCCATTTGTGTGGCTGATGTGAAGAAGTTGTAACATCCAATGTGTTGTTACCACTGTGATGTTGCCGTTGTATCGTTGCCGTTTGTCAATCTGACAAGTGGCTGCAGATTTATGGTGCAGGAAAAGGCAACATATGTGGTTGCTTCAAAAACAGCACTTTCATTCCCGGGGGGAGGGTTACTTCACATATTTTGGGTACGGGGACGTGCAGCTTCGATGGCACGTCCCCGACCAAAACCTTGTCAAGTACCCCCCCCGGGCTTTCATTGTTCTGCGGCGATGCCAAAATCAAGTAGATTTTGAAAGAAAGGGTTCCCTCGCTGGATTCAAAATTTTCCACATTTTTAAAAGGGTTACTAGTGTTGTTAATCGATAAGAAACTTTCAGTACTTGGCTACAGGGTGTCCCAAAAAATACTCCCGTTTGAAAAATCACCAAAATTTGATTACACGATCGCCCCTACGATCGATCTTCAATTTTATTTTTTTGGAAAGTAGATCAAGGACCAAATTATAAACCAAGATAAAGTTGATCTTGTAATTGGTTTTAGAATGAGCAAATTTAGCTCTTTTTAGGGCTACCTGGTTTTGAATCATATTACAAAAAGGCCCTGATTATTGCCATATCAATTTCTTTGTGCGTGTAAAGCTTCTAACTTGGTCATAAAGGACAGAAAGAAATGCGCACGATCATTCGAGACTTCAGTGATGATAAAAATTCTGAAAATTTGGACTCTTTGGCAAGATTGAGTATTTTGCTTAAAAACTATAGCTCAAAATAAGGTTTTTCAACATGTAATTTTTCGCCCTTACTTTATCAAAAGCAAAGATTTGATCATCTGTGAATATTTTTGGGTCTTTAACAAAACGACTTAGAAAGAAAATTTGATCAAAGATTTGATAATCAAATTTTGATGATATTTCAAACAGGAGTACTTTTTTGAAACACCCAGTGCAATTGCGTAGAAACGAACAAAAAAGGTTGTACTTTCCACCTGAAAATGTTTCGCGTGTTAGCGACCTCTTGTAATTGTCATTTCTTTATCTTTAGTAATTTCAAATAATCCAGGATTAGGTAGAGTTTGTAAAATGGTTGAGTGCTTAATTGTTCTAAATGAAAACAGTAACCAGGATTTGTAATTTTGTTTTGTGAATAATGATGCGGATTACTTCACAGATTCGAGACAATTATTACACGCACGAGTTGCGTTTTCAAAAAAATCCCAAACACAATAAAAACCTTTGTTTCAATTGTACAAGTAGTTCGCATTTAGTATCCTTCTTTTTTGTTTCTTAAGTCAGTACAGGAGGTCCCATTTGATTCCCCCTTTCTCTTGTCTAAATCAGGAGGGTTTTATGTGTGTGCCTAGGTCATTTAGTTGTCTTAAATTAGCTAAAGGCCCTTTCGTTTTCAGGATTTGCCACGAGCAGCACTTTTGAAAACAGGCCTAAGAACAATAAAGTCACTTCTCTTTAATACCTAAGTCAGTACAGGAGGTCCTTTTTGATTGCCCTTTCTCTCCTGTAAGTCAAGAAGGTTTTGAAAGTGTGACTAGGTCATTTAGTTGTTTTAAATTAGATAAAGGCCCTTTCGTTTTCAGGATTTGCCACGAGCAGCACTTTTGAAAACAGGCCTAAGAACAATAAAGTCACTTCTCTTTAATACGTAAGTCAGTACAGGAGGTCCTTTTTGATTGCCCTTTCTCTCCTGTAAGTCAAGAAGGTTTTGAAAGTGTGACTAGGTCATTTAGTTGTTTTAAATTAGATAAAGGCCCTTTCGTTTTCAGGATTTGCCACGAGCAGCACTTTTGAAAACAGGCCTAAGAACAATAAAGTCACTTCTCTTTAATACCTAAGTCAGTACAGGAGGTCCTTTTTGATTGCCCTTTCTCTCCTGTAAGTCAAGAAGGTTTTGAAAGTGTGACTAGGTCATTTAGTTGTTTTAAATTAGATAAAGGCCCTTTCGTTTTCAGGATTTGCCACGAGCAGCACTTTTGAAACAGGCCTAAGAACAATAAAGTCATTTCTCTTTAATACGTAAGTCAGTACAGGAGGTCCTTTTTGATTGCCCTTTCTCTTTTGTAACTTTCTTCTTTTATGGGGCCTTAGTTATCCATAAACATAACAAAATGTCTCAGTTCAATTGCAGAAGGTGCACCAATTTTCACTCACTCACTCAATCTCCTTTCCTTCCTTACTTTGGTTCCTTTCTTTCTTTTGTTTCTGATCTAACTCAATAAAAAAGTCCCTATCGGCCATAAGCCCCTTGTTGTATTTAATCTGCAAGCCCTATTTCTTCAATATGATAAAAACTCTACCTCATAACTTTGATAACGAAACTGTGCTAGAATTATCAAAATGGAAAGTAGAAGTGAACAGACTCACCATACAATGCTGAAAGTTTCTACTGATGATCTGCATGGTAAAGATACACCAAGAGATCTGAAAGAGAAGAGACAATCTTAAGTTTTTTGAATTTGCTGTCAGAAAGTGACTCTCTCATTACTTACCAGCAAAACTTTCTTGTTCGTTGCGCCTATACTTGGCATCTGAGGTTAGATCATAGCAGGGGCAGCGCCAGCTCTAAAAACGTCGACAGACGTGGGGGGGGGGGATACTGACGTAATTTTTCAGCCAAAAGGTGTACCGAACTAATTTTATGTCATTTCACTTTGACACATTTTGCCGACTATGGGAATCTGGGTGGCGGGGACGTGCCCCCTTACTCCCCTCTATGGCACCGCCATTAGAATTTAAGAACACTGATCTGCCAAGCTTATCGTAGCAGCATCCTGGTCCTTCCTCTCAATGTGACCACACCACGTGATGTAACTACACCCCCGGAGGAGGGGGGGGGGCTTACTTTAATACATTGGGATGTATCTGCCAATAGGGTCTCACTTTCGGCTGAAAATTCGGGGACAGGACCATACCTTTTGCTTCTTCACTCCGGAACAGGTATGTCCATTAAAGCTAATTGCATTATTTTCACGAAAAGCATGAGTTTTCCCGAATCTTATTCCAGGATAGGTATTATGCTTTCAGAATTTTATTCCAGGACAGGGTCATAGAAGTTTGTTCTGGCAGGCGCATCCCCGTTGTTCTCTCCAGAGTAGACCCCTAGGGACTACACCTCATATGGAATGACGGAGAATTAGCAACTCTCCTCTTTCTAAGTAGCAGATTCGAATTGACTCCAATTTGAGTCAAGCAACCTACAACTGAGCCATCCCCGCTCACAGTTGTAGGGCGCTTGACTATCGAACACAAAAATATTGAGCAAACTCGTTCTGTTGATTATGAGAACATTAAAGGGCATATGTCATGAAGCTGATTGGTTCATGCAATACAATTCTCTCTATTGTTTATTACAAAGCACAGGATCGAGGCTGAATTTTCATTNACCCCTAGGGACTACACCTCATATGGAATGACGGAGAATTAGCAACTCTCCTCTTTCTAAGTAGCAGATTCGAATTGACTCCAATTTGAGTCAAGCACCTACAACTGAGCCATCCCCGCTCACAGTTGTAGGGCGCTTGACTATCGAACACAAAAATATTGAGCAAACTCGTTCTGTTGATTATGAGAACATTAAAGGGCATGTGTCATGAAGCTGATTGGTTCATGCAATACAATTCTCTCTATTGTTTATTACAAAGCACAGGATCGAGGCTGAATTTTCATTGCAATAAAAATTCATGAAACAGAAATAAAAAGTCACGAAGCAATAGAATTCCACTCCAAACTTTTTGTTGTATTAACCAATTGCAAATGTGACATATGTGCTTTAAATCTTTGACCATTTGGAGACTTTGTGATCAAATATCACAATCAAAACAGTTAGAGTGAGCAGCCGTGCTGTAAAATCAGCGAAAAATACTAGCCTTCAAGTGTTATTCCATCATTCTGCTCTCGTATTTATAAATCAAACATGAAAAACTACGAGATGACTGTTTACCAATGTGCATATGAGATCGAAATTCGTGAAGCAATAATCTATCGTCTTGGCAACGTATTTCAAAATAGCTATAAGATTATCAAATGCAGATATTATTGAAGTAAAATGGCCTTCATTAAGAAAACGGCTGCAAAAGTCCTCTGTGGTTTTAATTCTTCGTGCAAAGTGAACAAAAATGGATACGTTTTGCAAACACCAATCTTAAACATTTTACTAATATTTCATCTCGTGTGATATCTATTTTGATCAATTTTAGAATCATTAAATGACTCTCAATATCAAAACCAACAAAGTTACTAGCTTTGATTCTAACTTTCTTATGATTTTGACATTACATCCTGGATTTTCTATTTCGCGATCCATGAGCCTTTTTTTCACTCAAATAAATATTACAATAGATATTACATACCACTGTATGTTTCTAATTACTATATAACACTACAGGGATGATACCATGGGGAGCGAAAGACAATTACTATCCTATGGCCAATACAAAAAGACATCCAACGTTTAACTAAATACAACTACAGGGTGTCCCAAAAAAATTGTGCCGTGCCCCGTTTGCCTGAAGATTGCGACAACACAGCAAAAGATTCTTGCCAAACTTTTGCATGATTTTGCTCTTCAGATGTTCAATTAAAGTCTGCTACCATCCCCATGAATATCCGTTGAAAAATGATGGAGCTATGACCTTCAGAAGACCAAATTTGCCCGATCACTGAAACCAGCGGTCGGCCATTTTGTCTTACTATTTTGCAGCGAGAAATAACTTCATGGATTGAAAATAAAACAGCAACCTCCAATGTCATAGCTCTCGTGAAAATTCCGATAATCCTCGGAGAGTTCCACTACTTCTAACCTCACAGAAATTATTTCTTACCTCATGTGAAGCTACTTATCACTGCAAAATAATAAGACAAAATGGGCGACCGCTGGTTTCAGTCGTCAGGCAAATTTGGTCTTCTGAAGGTCGTAGCCCCATCAATTTTCAACGGATTTTTACGGGGATGGCGGCAAACTTTAATTGAACATCTGAAGAGCACCATCATGCAAAAGTTTGGCGAGAATCTTTTGCCGTTTTGTCACAATCTTCAGACAAAAGGGGCACGGGCACAATTTTTTTGGGACACCCTGTACACTATGAACGATTAGAAACTAATGGATACCATACTAGATTGCGTCTTACATCAGATTTCAGGTCAGGGTTGCGATAAATTTAATGGTGTCAAGAGCGCAACTCGTTCGTGTTGTTTCAGTGAAAAATAAGATGCCTGATATCTGATGTGAGACATAATTTACAAAGAAAAAGAGAAGTTTATTTGGTGTTTGCTTAGTATAACTGCAGCCTCTAAAGATCTTAACCAAACCGACCAGTTTCATGGATGAAGCGTAAAGTAAATTCGAGCCTGGTACCAAATAAGAGACCAATGAGCCTGGTACCAAATGAGAGACTTCTCTCCGACCCAGACCTCTAATCAAACAGCTTTGGTGAGAAACTAATCCTCATTTCCCTCTGTTTATCAAGAAAGAAAACCAGATGAAGCTATCATGGTGTTTTGCGAAATATTTAGCAGCAGTAGCTGTATAATAATGTAAACATGATTAATCAAAACACGTGCTATTTATCTCAGGTACAATTCATATTTCATCATGATAATAATGACTAATTGCATGAAGGATGTTACTAAGGGCAAGCGATTGATGGGCATCTGATTAGCAGCATTACAACAGAAGTCATGCAACTAAATCTGATGAAATATAAAGCGATTAAAGTAATAAGTCAAAAGCTCTTGTTTGGAAATGGCATCAAATGTGTACTTCAACATAAATACACGTTTTTTTTATAAGAAACTTGGATCAGCACTTAGTACTAAAAGTTTCTTAATTTCGCATGAAATTTTCGGTGTTTTAGTAGCAAAAGTTTCTTAATTAGTTTCTTATTTTTTGGGCCTAAAATTGCGGTATTGTTCGAAGTTGAGCCTTCTTCTCGACAAAGGGCTTCCATTTTGCATTGACATTGTCATCAAGAAGAAGCCATGCACATTAAGGCAAAAATTTACCAATTTTGCAGTTAAAAGTCAAGAAAAGATAAAGGTACCTTTGTTAGAGAGACATAGAATAAGAGAGACATAGAATAAGAGAGACATACAGAAATAAAGTTTTAGAG
The DNA here is from genome assembly GCA_004194395.1 of Aurelia aurita complex sp. Pacific. Taxonomy (NCBI): domain Eukaryota; kingdom Metazoa; phylum Cnidaria; class Scyphozoa; order Semaeostomeae; family Ulmaridae; genus Aurelia; species Aurelia aurita complex sp. Pacific. The sequence goes on from REGL01000153.1 coordinate 151,596, forward strand.
TTTCTTAACTGTTCTTGAGCGTAGTACTAGAGTTTCTTAAATTTTTGGTCATCGTAGTACTAGTTTCTTATAAACCAGTTTCTTATAAAAAAAACGTGTATCTCTACTCTCAAAGCACCAATATCAACAAACGAGGCATCTAAGTTCAAGTTAACTATTGAGGAACATTTTGAAATTGATTAACCATTGATTAAAGCTAAATCCTCATTGCTGGATCCAACTAAGTTTGTATAACTTTTTTCCAGGACAACCCCGTATATCTATGAAACGTGACGGGGATTCCCAAACGAATACGAAGGAAAACGAGTCTTTGAATACCGTTTCATATTAGCTAATCTTCACCGTTTAATATATTCCTTCAGGTTATCTTACTTGCAAAATATACGATTAAAACATCGTAGACTGATCAGAGTTTTAATATGTGCTATTTAAATCTTTTGATGTATTTTGTTACTTCAGTGATCCAGTGGCCATGAAATAAGCTTATATTTTATAGAGAGAAATCGTTTGATGTGCTTCGCTCAATGAAATAAATGGCCTACGGATAAACACGAAAAAACAAACAGCGCTTGTGGTTTTTATTCATTCAAGTAAAATGAACAAAGTTGGTCAGAATTTGAAATCCTGGGATTTGAAATAGCGGAAAAACACGCTTCACTTGATCTTTAATAAGCTTCACAGATTTTCAAACATTTGACCGTTGGGAAATTGATTTAAAAGTCTTCTCTTCGCATAAACATGTCTACCTTTATCAACTCTCCATTACTAAATTTACACAAAATTTCTCCTGCTCTGTAAGGGCAACGCATTACTAATGCGACAAGTTAGATCAATTGAGCTCTATCGCATCACATCACACCACGCCACATCGCATCGCACCATGCCAAATCGCACCCCAAAGTCACCTTAAGCTTGAATTCAGCTTTAGGATGTGGCGAGGCTTCTAGAAAGTTCTCTGTACTAAAATGTTGGCACTTGTTTGCAATCTTCTTACCATAATTATTATTTATTATCTATTATTATCAAGTATCAGACTAAATTGGATTATTGAAAATATCTTTCATTTTGAAGATGATAAGAAAAGCAAAAGTGTGCTGAGAATAATTAAGTGAACAGATGTTATTAACATGAAAATGCGAGATTGTTTAGATTATATAATTTAAGGAAATGAATCTAAACCTGATTCATGACAGTCCTCTTTTACAAACGTTATTCATTCTATCCTTTCCCCTGCCAAGTTTATTTGTGCCTTAATAAAACAACTATGAGTGAGCAGAACATATTTGCATAAAATGTAAGATCATTGAGAATTAACTACGGAAAAATAACCTAATCATTTTTTAAAGAATATCATTTATTCTCTTCTTTCCCTGCTAAGTTTATTTGTGCCTTAATAAAATAACTATGAGTGAGCAGAAGATATTAACATAAAATGTAAGATCATTGAGAGTGAACTATGGAGAAATAACCTAGTATCTTTTTAAAGAATATCACTTATTCTCTTCTTTCACTGCCAAGTTTATCAGTGATTAAGGCTGATAAAATTCGGATAAATTTGCTATGAATTAACAGACATGATGAGCCAAATGAACTGATGAAGATGTCACTTCAAACGCTTTCAATTTAAAGAGTTATTCTTGATGATCTTTAGCAATTCTTTGCACGCAAGATAGTTCAGAATTATTTTATACTTCAGAGAATCAATCTTCATCTTGTTTAATTTCAAACAGTCTTCTCTAACATATATCATACCGGGTGACCCAAAATGATGTATTATTGTTTGATTACTTACATGTCCATTACCAATGAACCGATTTTCAAAAACTTTGTTTTATTTGATTGCCTAAAGGCTAAATTGTATGTTAAGATGTTGGTTGTGGTTTTACTACGGCGTTTTCATGTCGAAAAGAATATTGATGAACCCGCTCAAATTCAAGTCTTATGAGAAAGAAACGGCCTATCTTTCCAGTCAGAATTTTAGATGTGATACAAAAGGCTGAACTCGTATTCGTATTCTCTGAACTCAGTATCAACTGAATTCGTTTTCTCTGAACAATATATATTCTCTGAACAACATACAATTTCAGCCATTTTCATCACATCTAAAATGTTGACTGGGAAAGAAGCCGTTTCCTTTTCATGCCATCTAAAAGGCTTGAATTGAAGCAGGTTTGTCGATCTTCTTGTCGATATAAAGACATCGGCCTAAACCACAAAGAACATCCTCAAATACGATTTAGCTTCTCGGCAATTGGATAAAATAAAGTTTTTGAAAATCGGTTCATTGGTTATGTACATACAAGCAATGAAACGGTAATACATCATTTTGGGACATCCGGTATATCATATTCATTTGTATATCTTTAATTGCGAAGCAGACTCCCCAAAAGTTTACGAAGAAAGGTTGCCTTCATAGCTCCCCATTTCGACATCTGTACTCAACCCAAAGGACTAACCTATCATGAATGACTGTGGAAGTGACTGAGGGAAGGGGCGAGGGGTTGAATGAATGATTAGCTGACAAACTGATCATTGATAATATGAAAGAGCATACGATGTAGTGATAAGAAAAAGTGATTGAGAAATTAAGAAACAGTGATTGCATACATACTGCAGTGTAGCAGCTAGGCAGTCATTGACCGATTCACTGATTAGTCAGTCGCCTGAATCATTAAGCACACGTTGAGCTTACTTAAGTTAAAGCTCAAAATTTAAGCTTAAGTTAAACTGAATGTATGTCAATATCGCGAGACCTGAGAAGGGGAAAATATAGAGAAATCAGGAAAATACACTCAAGTCAAGGACAGTGGAAGGACAATCTGACATTTAAAGCAACTTTGAAAATGAAAGAGGTTGGAAGCGAGTACAGTGGCTACTCCATTCAGTTCGATAGATGTGAGAAATGTAGACGGATGTAAATTGTAAGTTGTTAAATGTAATTTGGCATCCTTGTTTAAAGGTAGTGAAAGATACACTCCATTAGTGGAGAGTAGAAATACAATCTGACAGTTAAAGCAAAAGAAGGGATGGAAAAATTGGAAGCTGGTACAATGGCAATTCAATCTAGTTCAAATTTATTCGTGAAATATAAGGGACTGTTCATTATTTATAAAGGGGTTGGTAGCGAAGAGAAATGGGTTGGGTAAGAGAAATTTTCTCACATAAAAAGGTTGGGTAAATATTTTTTCATCAAATTTCAAGGTTGGGAAAACAAAATTTACCCACCAATTAGTAACAANGCCATAGGATTTTACACCGACCTTTTTAAAGATTTGAGCCCTATGTTACTTTGCAGTTAAAAGTGAAGAAAGACGAATGTACCTTTGTTAGAGAGACATAGAATAAGAGAGACATACAGAAATAAAGTTTTAGAGTTTCTTAACTGTTCTTGAGCATAGTACTAGAGTTTCTTAAATTTTTGGTCATCGTAGTACTAGTTTCTTATAAACCAGTTTCTTATAAAAAAAACGTGTACAATGGCAATTCAATTCATTCAAATTTATTCGTGAAATATAAGTTGCAAGAAAGCAAAGCATAAACAAAGTTACAGCAAGAGCAAAAACTGAATAATGAGTTAACAAATGGAAAAAGAATCAAAGGGCAGAATCGAGACAACAAAGGGACCTAAAAGCAACTGTCGGAATTGTAAACATTGCAGAATAAAATGCGATGACACGCGCTTATCATGATATGAAATAATTGTACAAGATAAACCCCATTTGAATAAAATCTCAGGTTTCAACTTTATTATCAAAGTTTTAATTGTTATCTTGTTATTCCACCCAATCAAATTTAGTTGAATGATTTAAGGTAAACAACAACTAAATGAAAAAATAAGAGAGAATAAAGTATCAAAAATTTGGAGAAGTTCATTGAAAAATAAGATAAAGAAAGATGTAAATAAAACTGTGTTTTGATATGCAGATAAAAAGTCAGCTGTATGGAAAAGCCGCATAAAACTCATTTTAATATCATTATACGTTGAAGGGCACGTGTCCCTACTGAATCAATGATAGAGCCTAATTGACTATGGCCTATGGCCTAATAGATGTATTGTGTTTCGCCGTTACGAAAATTAATTATTAAAAAGGATATTCCTATATTGGAATGTGTATTGTAACGGCGAATCTTCATTCAAAACTAACTTTACTACACAGCAACGCAAAGTAAAACGGTGTATAGACCACAGAAAATTCAAGCATGCTCTTTGTCCGAATGGATCTGATTTGAGTTTGAAGAAATGTATTCTTTCCCTTGCTCGATCCGACTAAAGAAGGTTGATAGAAACTAAATCTATGATTTCAAGAGCCTTTCAATCGAGTATCCTTCAATCAGTCCCCCAAAAATTCACTCTTTGCTTCTATTTCATTGACTGTGTTACCCCAGGCGTTAAAGGATCCTTGAGCTATATTTTACAAGTGTCTTCTATAACTTGCAACCCGAAACATTCTAAAATCACCACCTCATTCCATTTCTAATGGTTAGGCGTATCCATAAATATCACATGAATAGCATAGCATAGAGAAAATGATTGGTTTTTCAAACTGACAAGGGCTTAGTGAAATCTGGCTAGCTATCATCATGATTAAAATTTGAACGTTTTCCTAATTTTTAAACGTACTCAAAAAATAGACTAACTCCTCTTGTGGCGTCAAGTGCAACTGTACATTTGACTTGATAACGGGCTATGCTCCAAAAAACGTCATGCTCAATTCAATTCATATCAAATATCTTACTTCACATAGTTGTCTATGTCAGAATCAACTGTCCATGTGAACAAAAAGATAAATATCCCTTAGTTCCATCGAGTCACGTGACATGTCTACTGGCTCAACTGTCTTCTTGACTGACGATTTATCATCCATTGTTACTGTTGCTAGGCGACAGCCCTCGAGACCAAATAAGGTAAGGTATCATTGACTGCTTAAACGATCTCTGTATATGACACGTTGAGTTTATCACGAAATAAAATGTGCTTAGGTTAAAATCTATTTTTCCTGAATTTAGAATAAAAGAAACTCGCTTGTTTTTTATCAGTAAACAAAAATTGGCACATTTGCAGAAAGCTTTTTCTTTATGTTCAGACTGATAAATAAATTATCTAATATGAAAATGAATACACTAACCTTGAAGTAAAACATTATTTAATTGCCATGCTTTTATTTGAGGCTGTATCGTCAACATGTTGACCGTATCAGTTTTTGTGCCTCAGACACTATGCTCAGACAATGACCTTTCATTGATACACCACACCCCATATGCTCTTCAGCAAACCTCACCAGCCTCGTTTTTGCTCGATTACATTCCTGAACAACTTTCTGGCACTGCAATAAAGAAGACATTGTCAGCAAGACTCTATAAGGGAGTTAAAGATCACNCAACTGTCCCCGTGAACAAAAAGATAAATATCCCTTAGTTACATCGAGTCATGTGACATGTCTACTGGCTCAACTGTCTTCTTGACTGACGATTTATCATCCATTGTTACTGTTGCTAGGCGACAGCCCTCGAGACCAAATAAGGTAAGGTATCATTGACTGCTTAAACGATCTCTGTATATGACACGTTGAGTTTATCACGAAATAAAATGTGCTTAGGTTAAAATCTATTTTTCCTGAATTTAGAATAAAAGAAACTCGCTTGTTTTTTATCAGTAAACAAAAATTGGCACATTTGCAAAGAGCTTTTTCTTTATGTTCAGACTGATAAATAAATTATCTAATATGAAAATGAATACACTAACCTTGAAGTAAAACATAATTTAATTGCCATGCTTTTATTTGAGGCCGTATCGTCAACATGTTGCCTGTATCAGTTTTTGTGCCTCAGACACTATGCTCAGACAATGACCTTTCATTGATACACCACACCCCATATGCTATGCTCTTCAGCAAACCTCACCAGACTCGTTTTTGGTCGATTACATTCCCGAACAACTTTCTGGCACTGCAATAAAGAAGACATTGTCAGCAAGACTCTATAAGGGAGTTAAAGATCACAGATAGGGTTCTTATAGCAAGGAATACAAAGTTTCCAATGGACGATTGCGCTAAAGATGGCGGCGAGGAATTATTTACCAAAAGAATCTTTATTAGAACGCAATGCATCTTGGTAAAAAATTCCTCGCCGCCATCTTTAGCGCAATCGTCTATTGATGGGTCTACTTTAGGTCAACTTCAGGTGAACGTGAAGGGGAAGTTTACAGATTATCAGCACTAGCTGAAGGACTAGACTTATGACGTTGAGTCTCTCGTTTATCTGTGCTCTTTGACTTGATGATGGCGCTTCGGTCAACAGAGAGACTCATTTCCCAACGCTTGTAGAAACGGAATATCTCCATACTGATTCTACTAATAGACCTTTTCGCTATTCTACACAAGGTTCGATTGTTGGGGCGTTGGGGGGCTTCTATCGCTATTGTGTACATTCGAACATTCTACAAATGTATCAAGCTATCGTTCGACTCGAATTCTTTTTTCGAATCTTAGCTAAAAGACCTATTGGGCCTAAATCAATCTGCTACTTTTTTCTCAAAACCACTGATCTTAAAACGCCACAAAAACTGTTTTCCAGAACTCCTGTACCATAAAATTTGCTATCAGAACTTCGATAAATGTTCATTCTAGCTATCAATGCAAAAAGCGCCTGTTTTTAAGCCATACTCTAATCAGCAGATCACTTTGCGACAAAATCTTGTCGCAGATTGACATTTTTGTCCGGTTTTACAGCTCTATGTCCATAAGGCCCTCAGTGGAGCGACAACAACAACAGCAATTCAACTCAATTAGATGAGCGTAACTAGAGGGTCCTTATGTAGTGAGGCTACTGAAGGGCTACCCTCCCTAAATATATGAAATCAAATCAAATCAAATCAAGTTTCGGTTTTCAGTGCTAAGCGTTGGAATCAAAGAGTCTGCGACCCCTGGCCGCAGAATTTAAGAGATTTCAGAAAAATGACGCAGAATTTCAAAATTTACATCAAAATTCGGAATCTAGCTACATGAAAAATGGAAGCCACATGAAAAATGGACCTGAAGCAACTCCAAAGGACAAAATAAGCAGAGCAGTTGTAAGAAGCATTGCCCAGCCAAAAACGTAACGAGGTTACCTGTGATTCAATTAATATGAACAAGGGTGTAGTAGGGTGACATGTAAAAACCCCTGCTTGGTCTAGTCAATAGAGAAATTCATTGTTTCAAAGCTAGAAAAATAATAGCTTTGAGAAGGATTAAGTATTTCGAAGATATCATGAATAATGATACATAATAAAGCAAAACGAGATAAGAATAACATGAATATACATATTTGGAAGCAGCTGAAATAGTCAGCCCCTTTTGAAATCGAACACACGTGGCAAACTGCGCTTGCTTAGGCACGTGAGGGCGAGGGAGTGACTCGTGCCCTACATCTGCAGCTCGAATTATGATAAATCATTGAAATGCGAGTGATAGACACATTCATGCTAGACATATTTTGTGATTATGATCATGACTTGATTGATAGATCACTACGTCATTCCTTCGAATTAGGGCTCGATGTCGCGTGCCGTTCGATTCTTATTGAATAAAGGTAAACCACATGGATAATGAGTAGATTCTTTTCTTGCAGTCAAAGATTGCAGCCGCCAAACAAAATGGCGTGCGTGTATTTCAAATTTCGAGCAAATATTTGATTTTATGATGGCAAATGAAACTGAGACTAAGGCTACGTTTCCATCATTCCACTGTCATACGAAAACGGAGTGGAATGTCTCTAGACTTATGACGATGAGTCCCTTGTATCCCAATGCTTTTTGACTTCAAGATGGCGCGTCGGTAAGGTTTACTGTAGGGATACAAGGGACTCACCGTCGTAAGTCTAGAATATCTCCGCTTTGGCCTTGCGTTTCCATTTAAAATGATCGAAAACGGAGACATTTGAAAACGCTGTTCAAAGTGGAATGATTTGAAACAGAGACATTTGAAACGCACCGTTTTAATGGAAGCAACAAAACGGAATCATTCAAAAATGCTACAACAACAGCAACCAGCCTGGCGCCAAGAAACAAAGCAAAAGAAATGTCCGAAGAAAGGAAATGAAAGCGAATGAAAATGGAGTAATGGAAACACCACCGTTTTCGTAGCCGGCTTTCTTCGCGAAAACGGAGTAATGAAACGGTTCAAGATCATACGAAAAGAGATTGATTTGAGAACGGAGACATTTGAAAACGGAGTAGTGGAAAAGTAGCCTAAGGTAGTTTAGAAACCTTGAGTAACTGAGAAGTTAGCGAAATACGGCTTGCGTTATTGCAATCGATCACTCAGCTACTCAATATCAAGGAATCTAATTTGACGCAAAAGGTTGCAGAGATCGGAGTGCGAGTCTCTATCACTATTGTGTGCAATCCAAAATTCGTCAACTTTCTACCAAATGTTGGAAAGTCTCCAGGGGTGTGTTTGATGGGCACAAATTCTGAAAAAACAGCAGACTTGGTAGGCTCTAAATCTGTGTTTGATTGACTCAAAAGTTCTCAAAACTATAGGTTTGGTAGGTTTGAAAGGCCTTCTGAGCCTTTCACCCCAAAATGCAGAAGGTTTGGTAGACTTCTGAGAGATTCTCATTTTCATCTGCAAACTATCATGGTGATTCCGAAATCTGCTGCTTCAAGATTTTTGTCCTTGATTGAGAAATATATTTCCATCTCTGCGAAGTCCACTGAGTTTTTAAACTCAGGTTTGGAATTACCAATGAAACATACGCTAGATCTCTTTCCCAGAACAGGTAAAAAGGCTGTTAAAAAGCACATCATTTGGACAAAAAGGCGTCGGATTAATACCAAACAAATGGCATATGGCATTATAAAATACGCCTATCCATCGCAGGTAACTACAGGCGAGGAGAGAGATGTTTGCAGGAGACGAGCATCTGCCTGTACGCCGCACAAAATGACAATTAGCTTAAATATTCTTAAATCAGAGCTTGATTATTTGAGAATGATTCGATTTAAAACAAGCCAATTAGAATTACGAAAATCCCTTAGAAACATGGGCCTAAGCTATAATCTATGCATGGGACACGTGATAAGAGAGAGCAAATATGAATTTGAAAGAGATACTCTGTTAATAAGGAATTGAAAAGCAATTAGGAATGCTCGTTTACTCATTACTAAATTAAGTGATCCAATAATGGCGGAGCGCGCGCCGTCAGCCTAAACAAAAAGACTGTCGCAGAGTCGTATCAAAGTAAGACAGTCCAAGACAGTAAATATTTGGATGAAAATAACCCGGGCAATGAAAAAACAATCAATGAAAGGAAATTGTAGACCTTTACCACGTTTTAAGATAAAGTTAATTACAACCAAGAAATTATATTTGTTGATATGTATCGTACTTTTATTCATCACAGAAGATTAGCGAAGAACGAGACAAAAATCAAAGCAAGGTCGCTGGAAAGTAGGACAGTAATACTTCGATGCGATTACTAGTGAAAAGACAATCTTTAATGAATTGTAGACATTTAATGTGTTTTGAAATTAAGTTAATTACCACCAAGATCTTCTCTTTGAAACAAAATTTCATACTTTTACAAATGACTAAAGGTTAGTGACCCATTAGTGACAGAACGAGGTAAAAATAGCAAACGTTGCAGGAAAGGACCCATGACCGCCGGTGAAGAAGAGCTTGTCGTATGTTTACATTCATTCATTCATTCATTCATTCGTTCGTTCGTTCATTCATTCATTCATTCATTCGTTCGTTCGTTTGTTTGTTCCTTCATTCATTTTAGATTATCAGTACAGGGTGAAACATTGAAATAATCAAAAACTGTTTTACGATGTGCCCTGTTAAGATAGATAGGAAAATAAATAAATAAATATCTAAATGACGTTGTCGGATAAATTACAAGAGAAAACCTATCTTTTGAAATTAATCATATCGCAAAAAAAGTTAACATTGCTACAGAAATAGAAATCTATAGCCTATTTCACGTTACACTTCCGGCCAAAAATCTCTGTGAATAGAATGGGAAATGCAACTGTTAATAAGTATCTTGCTTTTATGAAAGGTTGGAGTTAAAATTGCTCGGGGTATGGAATCTTGGGTTGGAGACCTACTCTCTTTCAAAAAACTTCTGTAGTATCTTTATGGTTAAGTTTTACTTTACTACACGATGATAAAAGTGCTACACTTTTGCGACAACTTTTTCACTTCCACCATGATTTGTTTTGATCGTTCTTAGGCCAAAACGCGAAAATCAATGATAAACGCAATAATTTTTGTAAAAAGTTCTGTGATTGGCTAATTCAACATCTGGGGATACCCTCTGTGACAAGGAGTAACAGACTTTGGATTGGTGGATAAGAACAGAGCTTTTGTGATACGGCCAATCAACAAAAGGTTGCTGAAATCTCAACCGTCATCCGAAATGGATTCCCCCTTCCAACAGTTATGTCTGAGAGAAGATGGATGCCGCGTCGTTCGAGAAGACCGAACCTCATCGAGTTAGTACAATAGTACCCAACGCAATGCTCAAAATTTCTGTGCCAGTTAGGACTTCAAAATAAACCTGGAGATACCATACCGTAGTACGTTAAAAAATCATTAAATTCATTTCTTATATGTTTCAAATGCAGCGAAGCTTAAATTGAATTGATTGATGAAGACAGATGACCTGTTCTAGATAAACTCAAGTACCTCTTATGTATGGATGCTTGAAATGGTCTCAGTAAGAACGTCCATGTTTGATGAGGAGCAACCTTCTCTGGTAGCATGAAACAGTCTTCGCTGTTACCAAACCAGAATCATTTCACTGAAAAAGAAGAAAAATTGGATAAAAGGAAAGATCATAACAAGTGTGCCAGAAAAAAGGGCCACCAGCAATGGTCCCGCGAAAAATCTAAATCTAAGTAATAAAAGAAAAAACAAAGTTTGTCCGAGCGCAAACTTAAAATTTCAATTGGTTAACATTCTTACCTTGCCATTTCAACATGTATGAAACCAAATCTGTGATCTTGTAGTGCCTCTTGTAATCTGTGAGATACGAGGCTAGAACATATTCCATTAAATTCGACTTTCTGTGCAATGGTGGGCTTAGATTAGAAACACCATTTGTTTTGGTGGAAAACTTTAGATTCAAGCTCCATAAAAAGGAAACTCGGATGCTATTATCGCGTTGCCAAATCTGCTGATAATTGTCATAATTTTCCAAACAAGAAGCATCAAGTTGGCTGGGGAGACCCTGCAGTGAAACAGGCCGAAGGGCTTCTACAACGCAATGGCAAGGACCAAGCTAAAATAATTAATAAAATCGTTTTAAATAACGGAATCTTTTGAAGAATACTCTCGCCTGACTTTAGTCACCGTATATCGTCACATAAGGTCCACAAAAGAAAAAAACGAAAATAAATGCAGTGCAATGATTTGAAATTAGCCAATGAGAGAGGCCACTAAAGAAATTAGCCAATAAAAGAGGCCACTAAAGAAATTAGCCAATAAGAGAGGCCACTAAAGTTATGATATGGTTTGTGTATTTGGATGATTACTTAGCAAATAGCTGCCTAAGTCAAATATACTTTTGAGAGAAATTTGAAAGAGCTAACATGCTAACATACAGGGAATTAAGAAAAGAGCCAATAAGAGTTAGAACTACCATGAAGGAGTCTGAAAAACATTGCAGAGCTCAAGAGTATCAGATGAAATCGAATGGATTTTGAAAAGAATGAAAAAGAATTGTGTCTATGTATAGAAAAACTGAAATAGCCTTCCCTGTGACCTGGCCTCAATTCAAATCTATTGAGTAACGAACAGAACTGGTTAAAATTGACGGTCTGGTCTATGTAAAAGCGTTAATACTGTGACCAGTGTCACATGCAATCGAAGGAATTTTTAATAGAATGAAGAAATATGTCACTCTATAAAGAAATTGAAACACCCTTCGCCGTGACCTGGACTCAATAGAAATTTACACTGAATAATGAATATATCGTTCCTACAGGAATGCGAATTAATATTTTAGCCTCCACTGGGGTTCTAAAACCAGACGCGCATTTGTGTCGAACAAATGATAAATTCAATAAACATGACATGAATAAAATTGTGTTTTCAAAACGCACATGCTTCCATGAAATCTTTTAAGCTTCATTTCCTGCGGTTTAAACAATTTAGCATTGTTGTTATTACTATTCTTGCCTTCAAACAAAATGAATTGTCTAAAACAACTTTTTTTAATCATTTCTTTATATGAATTCATTGGTACGTGTCACACTGAATTTATTTGAATAAGAGAGCACCTTTTTCTTTTTCTTCTCAGTAGGGTCCCAAAAATTGACTTTGAGAGCAGAATTTTGCTTTACTATTTCCAGATGTTAACTGACAACTTCTGGGTGTGTTGATGAAATAATTCACCAAAATTTTCAAGTACTCAATGCAGTTTTCCGAAACAATCAAGGTTTCTTATCTTTGAAATTGCAACAAATGGCTGTGTAAAGAAATGAGGACGTTGAGTTCTACAGAAAACTCCTACAGAACATGGCCAGGCCAGATATTTCAACGGGCAGAGATATCGCTTAGCGATTACAAATATCTTGCGGCATTGAAATTAGTTGAAGAAGGAAATAGCTATCTGTAGAGCTGCATATGTGAGTCTAAAATAAGGGTATTGTATTTGATGATTTCGGCATGTGCGTGGATATTCTTTAGCTTGAGTAACAATAGCGTGCGCAGGGGTTCTCTTTGTTCTATCTTTAAATTACCTCCACTTATCTCCCTTCTATGCAGTGTAATTTAAAATACATGAAACTTGAAATATACGAAGGGTGTCTCACTCTTTCAAAATCGTGTACGAGATTCTTCAAAACACTAGGATTTTCAGGGATTTTGTTGGACTTTTCTTTAAAGCAAAAGGATTTTTGTCAAAGGTGCAATGGATTGTTAGAGCGATGCGCCCCTTGAAAATATATTTGTGGCAAGAGAGTCTACTACATATGACGGCACGTGTCTTCATAAATTCATCTCTTGGGAAACGATTGTGTTATGCTTGCAGCTGAACTACTGAAATAGTGGGAAAATGCCAGGGCCGAAGGCCAGACAAATACTGCTTATTGAAAGAGGATCTTAAAATGAAAATAAGACTGACATTTGAAGCAAAAATCATTTCAGTCAAATATCTTCGAAAGAAACTAAAAATGGGACAACTAAAAATGATTCTTCATTTCAAAACAAGCTATGTTTATATGATTACTAAAATAGATAGATTATGAATTTTAACCAATAGTTTATTAGGCTACCGGGTGTTCCAAACAAATGTATACGGATTTTGTTGACTCCAACGCTGTGAATTCAGTTACAATCAATGTCTAATCACTCTAAAAATGTTCCTCGATAGTTAACTTGGACATAGATACCTCCTTTGTTATTATTGGTACTTTGAGAGCAGACATGTTAATCTTGAAAGCTCAAATTTGCCTCTTCCTGCAAACCAGAGCTTTAGTCTTTTGGCCTAAGAAATTTCTTAAAGCACAGCGTATAAATCAACGATAGCCATGATAAAATTTGAACAATATTAGATCTTGTGTTATCCTGTTTCCAGAAGTCACCCCCCAAAAGTCACCTATTGGGAAGGTTATTAATTGTTCATTAATTTCTATTTCTAAATTTCGATGGATGGATTAGCTTCAGGAATTTGCTTTGGCCAAAAGGCCAAAACTCTGGCGAACTCTGGTTTGCATATGGACGCAAATTTGAGCTTTCAAGATTGATATTAACAAACGAGGTATTTATGTTCAAGTTAACTATCGAGGAACATTTTGAGAGTGATTAGCCATTGATTAAAGCTAAATTCACATCGCTGGAGTCAACCAAATCTGCATACATTATTTTGGGACCCCCGGCATTATATTATAGAATATTAGACATTTAAACTGTTTCGTTATGAGGTTATCAAAAATTATGATCTATTTTCATTGGTTAAGCTCGTTGTGAAAATTTTTTTTAAACGAATGTGATAATTCTGACAACAACGAATAACAAAGTGATATAACTAATAGAAACTCATATCTAGATTCTTAGTTCTCTGGATTCTAAAAAGTGCAGATGAGATATTCACTGTGGTTGTGACTTTCCATAACAATCAAATCAAATTCACAAGCAAATTACAATAGGACAATTAGCAATAAAATAATACACAATAAAATCATTCGATATTTAAACACCTTTTGACAGTTCTTACGATATTATGGGCCTGGGGGAAAGAGTTTTGTTCCAACACAGCGGCATACGGAGTTGGCACATCTGCACCTGTGACACGAAGGACTGGCCCATCTAGATAGTCGAAAGCTTCCGCTAAAATAAAGAGCAAAAGGAAATTTGAAATAGGACTGAGCGAGAAAACTGTTTTTTTTTCAATAAATAGACTGAAATTTGTTTGACGATGTATGAAATCTTGTACAAAGCATTAGCAATATCTTGGAGAGACAGTACATACAGATACTAAAAATACAGGAATGATGTGTCAATAAAGATTTTGAAAAATATAGAACACCTGTTTCAACTTTTTGCTTCGAAGGTCATCCTGGCCTTTTGAAACCAAAAAATGTATGCAAACAATGAAGATTACTCACTTTCCATAACTTGTGCACAAACTTCGGCACCAACGCCAAATGATGGAAATCCCCCTTCAGCAGTGATTAAGTGATTGGTTTTCATGACTGAATTGATTATTGTATCGACATCCATTGGTCGAATTGATCGAAGATTCACTACCTAGAAAGATCAAACAAATCAGTGATTAGTAATCAAAAAGAATTATGAAATAATGCACGCTTAGTATTTTGGTGGTGCAGACTTAATGGGGTGCTTATTAGAAAGCACTGTACTTTTGCTTTCAGGTTATCCTTCCCTTTCCTTTAGAAAACTATTTCTAAAAGCTGTCCCAAATTAGATGCCACATGGATTTGCGATAACGCAAAAGTGCTCATGAAAAACCCTTCAATTGTCATTATTCGTAGGAATTTTCACGTGACACATTATTTGAGACTGGCTACGGTTCATTAGAAGAAAAGAGACTGTGGTGGGGGGGGGGCTGTGTCACCGGTTCATGGACAATCATCCAAAACGAGGCATTTTAAAAATCTCTTCATAATTCATAACTAAAGAGCCACATGACTGGAAAAATTGCTCTTCATTGGCTAGATTCCGTCCAACATTGCTGACAATATTGCGAAGAATGAATAATTTCAAACCCTTTCTTTCAACATGCTTCCGATATTTTTGGAACAGTATACAAACACACGCACAATTCCAAATTTGTACGGAATAATGTCGGCAAAGATGCTGCTAACAAACGTTGACCTATGTGTGATGGCCTTACAGAATGGGTATGAAAGTGAGGCTACCTCGCATTCAATATCTTCTTTTTCTAATTCTTCTGCAGCTTCTAGTGATGTCTGAACTGCTTTTGAATGAGCAACGATAGTAATATGGCGACCTATGGGAAGAAAATGTGATCAGTATCAGATGAGTAGAGAAAACACACACGCAGTTTGAAAGGCTGCAGCTCTCGGAATATTAGAGCAATTAAAACAGCAAATATCAAGTTTTACAGCGGACATGCTCAAATAGGTTTCAAAATTTACCAAGCTGAAATTCGGTATTCTTATCCAAAGTTACTGGGAGATCTTGGGTAAGAACCTTCAAAAACATCCAAAAACGGGCAGCAATCACGGCCAAATTTCCTCCAAACTTCTATATTTAAGGAAATTCAAAATTAACCACCGATCAAAAAACTTCCATATTTTTCAAAGCATATTATAAACTGTTTGTAATAACTACCTTCTCTTTCAACTTTTGCTTTTCCAATCGGAACAAGAAAATCAGGACTCAATGCTTCATCAGACATCTCAAACGCAGTACCGTACATGAGTTCATTTTCGAGGAAAACAACTAAAAAAGAGAAGAAAAAGGTCATGAGAAATTTAAGCAGAAATAGTAATTTCGGACAAAGAATATCTGAGATCATAATGTTGCACATATTTCAATTATTTATCTTGAATCAAGTGTTTGAAGCTGTGGTCTTAGCGGTTACATTCTTCAAGGCAAAGTATTTAATACCAAGCAAGCAATTTTGTACCATCCAAGGACTTCTATAAGGATCAAAATTTCATTTGAGATAGACTGACAATTATGAGCTATATCTTTTGCATACTTAAAGAGAATAAACGGAGATAATAGCCCCGTGCGGAAGGAGTCTGGGTTTTCTTTTTCATTTAATATTATTTGTACACAAATTAACCCTTCAGCAAATTAAAATATATAACATCTATTTACAATGATAAAAACCTCATGAATAAAAACCTACAGCCTTGTAAAACTTAATCGTTGCTGTTCTTCCAGGGAGTTGTGTTTGGCTTGAGAGTCTAGTTGTTTTTTAAAACGATCAAGCGTCGGTAATTGACGAATTTCGGCAGGTGTATCATTCCACGCCTTGAGAGCTGCATAACGGAATCCTTTTTTGCAAATAAATTGTATTATTAGCCTATGGTATTCTATTATTAGCCTATTGTATTTGATGAATTCGAGAGGTTCGTGGATATTGTTTAGCAAGCGGAGCCATAACGTACGTAGGAATTTTCTTTGTCCTTTTTATAGATTGCCTCTACTTAGTTCCGTTGATTCACTTTAAAATTAGGTTTTAAAATTATCCTACTTGCAAATAGGTTAACAATGTCGTTTAACATTACAACACTATCAACCGTCTAGAAATATTGAAACAATTTTAATACAATGCCAGAACCGTTTTTGAAAGTCACTTAATTTGGACATTAATCGGGAACAAGAAAGTGCTTTTTTTTTAACGACCAGTGACTTTACCTTTCCAATGCTACAAATCAGAAACCACTTGTCGGATTGACTCAAACAAGGTCTCAAATTCTACGTTGAAGCCCATGCTAGGCAACTGTGTAAAAACAAGACAATTGAGGGAACAGCTCCTCCACAGCTGCCATACAAACGGGGTACAATTTTTTGAGACACTTTCTCTAATTCTTACCAGGATTATCATCTCTAATAGCTGACTTCAACAATCCTTTTGCATCCTCTGAATTGTACGGTGAGAGTACCTATGGAAAGAACATTAAAATTAGGACTGATTGTCACAAAACGATTTGGAGAGAAATAATATGAGATTTCAAATTAGATATCACATCATAAAACATACGAATAAATCGTTAGCTTCCTTGCAAACTCTGCAAGGCAAAATGGGAAAAAAGTAAGGGTTTTCTACATTCAAAACCTGGAGAATCATGGATCGATCATGGTCAAAGTGACCGGCAGAGAGATGCCATGAGCTTTTAAATTAAATACCACATCACAAGACTTTCGAATATATTGTCAACTTTTCAAATATATTGAAGGGAAACAGTGAAAATAAAGAAGGTCTTGAAACAAATTGAGCCACCTACTACAAATGTACGAATTTTGCATCACATCAAAATTTCAATGAACTCAATGCCCTACCAACTATCAACAAGCTAATCTCACACAAGTGAAATCGAAATCAACCCCATCTGTTATTTATTACTTTCAATGAGCTTTAAATCTGCCTGGATTCATTCAATCTTTTGCCATCATAAGTTTGCAAAGTCGATAAAAATAACAAACAATAATGTCAATGAAGGCTAGACGTTTAAGCTAGTAAGCAACATCAACCACTTTAACTGTTTGGTTTATTTTCTACGAGTTTTGCCCGTTCACTTGTTTTGGATAACCCAGTATAAATGGGCCAGTCTTACTTAAAGACCTCCAAAGGTAAATATATTCAAAGACCTTACCTTCAATCCGGGAACATGACCATACCACGCAGCATAACATTGTGAATGCTGTGCAGCGACACCAGCTGCTGCTCCGTTGGGTCCTCTAAATACAATTGGAACTTTTACCTGAAAGAAATAACGATTAAAATAGTACTGCAACAAAAATCAGTCACCTTCCTTTCTGGGTGATGAGGTCTACTCCTTTTANCCAGTATAAATGGGCCTGTCTTACTTAAAGACCTCCGAAGGTAAAAACATTCAAAGACCTTACCTTCAATCCGGGAACATGACCATACCACGCAGCATAACATTGTGAATGCTGTGCAGCGACACCAGCTGCTGCTCCGTTGGGTCCTCTAAATACAATTGGAACTTTTACCTGAAAGAAATAACGATTAAAATAGTACTGCAACAAAAATCAGTCACCTTCCTTTCTGGGTGATGAGGTCTACCCCTTTTAAACTGGAGCTTTGATTAAGAACTACGAATGTTATAAAAGTTTCCAAAAATCGAATATTGACACAAAGAAACATAAACGTATTTTGTTCTATAAAAAACTTCCCATAATAAACTCAACTTTCAGATCACCAAAATTAAGAAACTCCAGTACTGGAAAAAATATAACTTGAGAAACTATTTATTTTGACAAAGAGAATCCTTATCGTTTCCTGTTTCATGTTCCTGGGAAAGGTACTTGAGTAAAGTCCAAACAATGGAGAGGCTTGAAAAATTTTGTTTTGAAATGTTCAGGGGGTACAGGTAGTGAACATGAAGATTGCTATGGAACTTTTAAGAAACTCATAAGAAACTCCAAGTACTCAAAATCTGATAATTTTAAGAAACTTCCAGTACTGGCAAAAATTCTTAGTTCTTATAAAAAATATGTGTAGTCCTCCTCTGTCATGAATACAATCAAATTCTACAGACTTTAGAATAGCTTACACCATCTCATTCAATCACACAGAAATCCATCTCAAGTTCAGTTTGTTAATATTAATCTACAAATCCAAAATAGCTGTCTTCTTTCAACAGATTACAGTGTTTTGTTGCGTTTATGGGTTTAATACGATGAGTCCGATATTTAAGGCTATTTTCAAATTCACAGTAGCCTGCATGCATACTTTACTTTCCACTGCAAACAAGGGCTTATAAGGATCTCTAAGTTCCTCACTTATAAGTTCCTCAATGGCTCTCCTTCGCAGTAGAAAGTTAAAGTCTGCACGCAGGCTAAATCCACAATAGTTGTAATCAACACGCACCTCTCCTGCAGACATGTAATGTGTTTTGCCAGCAGAATTAATGATCTGCAATGAAAATTTCCAGAATCAAGGTTTAAGGTAAATTCAGCACGATAGTGATAGTAAAATAAGTTGTGAGAAACAAGGATTCAAGCCATACATACATTCAAGTTTTCAAAATCCCCTGAACAATGTATAACTACATTCAGTGAAAGTTTTACCTGGTCAATGGCTTGCATTGCAAAGTTGAATGTCATGAATTCACATATCGGTCGCAATCCGGCCTACAAAGACAGCAACATGATTAACATAAAAAACACACATAGAAACTCTTTACATCTATCATCTATCCATTTTGTGGATAATTTCAAAAGTATAGCAATCTACTTTGAATGTTTTGATCTGCACAAACATGTCAAATATTTAGTAACCCATAAGGCTGACAAATGAAAACTATAGAAATAACAAATCAAAATTAAAAGAATCTAGTGCNGCATGCATACTTTACTTTCCACTGCAAACAAGGGCTTATAAGGATCTCTAAGTTCCTCACTTATAAGTTCCTCAATGGCTCTCCTTCGCAGTAGAAAGTTAAAGTCTGCACGCAGGCTAAATCCACAATAGTTGTAATCAACACGCACCTCTCCTGCAGACATGTAATGTGTTTTGCCAGCAGAATTAATGATCTGCAATGAAAATTTCCAGAATCAAGGTTTAAGGTAAATTCAGCACGATAGTGATAGTAAAATAAGTTGTGAGAAACAAGGATTCAAGCCATGCGTACATTCAAGTTTTCAAAATCCCCTGAACAATGTATAACTGCAATCAGTGAATGTTTTACCTGGTCAATGGCTTGCATTGCAAAGTTGAATGTCATGAATTCACATATCGGTCGCAATCCGGCCTACAAAGACAGCAAGATGATTAACATAAAAAACACACATAGAAACTCTTTACATCTATCATCTATCCATTTTGTGGATAATTTCAAAAGTATAGCAATCTACTTTGAATGTTTTGATCTGCACATGCATGTGAAAATATTTAGTAACCCATAAGGCTGACAAATGAAAACTATAGAAATAACAAATTAAAATTAAAAGAATTTAGTGCATCATCAAGGACTTCATAAAATATACCTGGATCAAGTCAAATCTTTCAATTGGTTTTTACAGAGAAATTATATTTCTAAAGAGGAGGTTACCAAAGCCAACTGCAGAGGTGGAAAAAGTGCATGAAGCCACGAAGCAGCTTCGCAGGAAGCTCGTTTGCTTGGAAGGAAGAAAAGGGGAGGAGAGAAGAAAACAGAATAGAAGGAAGAAAAGAAAGGAAATGATGAGGAATGAAAAATGAAAGGAAAAAGGTTGTAAAAAAGGATGGAAAGAAAAAGGAGAGTAGAAAGAAAGAATGATGGAAGAAAGTTAGGATGACAAAGAAAGCAAAACTGAAAACATAAAGAGACAGGAAGGAATGAAGGAAATAATAAAAGAAAATTGATGTTTGGATTATCTCTTTTCATTTACAGTCTTGTGATCTCGGGAAGCTTTAAAAGTAATTTCAGTTCCTAGTGGATTATTGACTACACTGAAATCTGGGACCACAGAAAATTGATATAACAATGGATGGAAGAATTCTGGCTTGACGTTCCTTTGCAGGAAAGCAAATATTTTTTCCATCACTGGTCAACTGTCACAAACATATGAAAGGGGAATTTGCTTCAGAAAATTAGGACATTTTTACTGCACAAATATTTCATCATTTCCTAAGCAATAATGATTTTTCATCAACAGAAAATGTTTAAATAAAATCATTTACCATTGCAGCACCAGTAGCAATTCCAGCAAACCCCATCTGAAAGGAAGATACAGGAACTATTTTTACAAAACATTATCAAGTCAATGGCAAAAGGTGGTAATACAATAACAATTTGGGAAAAGAAGATTCTCCATAAATGTCATTAAATATTAGTACAATGCATTGTATTTATCAATTGTCTCTTTCTATGCAAACTTTTAAATCTTCTCCATGATTTGATTTAATTAGGTTAAAAAAGTTGGCATTCTCACCTTCTGAGTAGAGGGTAAAAACCTAACTAACAGAATTGCAACAACAAAAACTATATTTACCTCAGTGATAGGTGTATCAATAATTCTCTTCTCGCCATATTTATTGAAGAGACCTCTGCTTACCTAGAAAATAAAGTATTACTTTGCTTTGCTGATTTGGGAGTGCAAGGAGAAATATATAGTAACAACATATTTGGTGTAAATTGAGGTTTTCGTTACCAGTGAATTTCTCCAACTTGGAGAAAACAATATTAAGTACAGACATTGGATAGCAATAAGTTGGCTCCTGTCACCAGTGTTATTTAACTACCAGACCAGGTCAGGTTAGAAGCATAGAAGATAATTTGTATATGTGACTGTACTCAAACTTGGATTCCTTCGAATGCCTAAAAAACATGTGCTGGCCTCCAAAGGGAGGTTATAATTTGTCACATAAATTATGCAGTCACAGGGGACAACAAACATATTCCAACCTACTTTGTAAGCTCCATCATAGAGCGCTACTTCTTCTCCAAGTAAAAAGACACTTTCATCTCTTGCGAGCTCTTCATCCATGGCCATATTTAATGCATCTCTCACAGTAACCTGTGGAAAGGGTTGTTCAAGTTAACAAATTGTCATCATCAAGGATCTAAGAAGACTTATTACAGCACAGCACAGTTGGCCGTTAGTAGTTGGCTATCTAATTTCTGATTAGATCAAGATCAGAAATTGGCTGGCATATATTTTGACATTGTAATTTTACCGCTTGAGAATTAATTTCTTACCTTTTTAGCCATGGATGGTGTAACTGACAGCAGTCTGGTGATCATTTTCATCCCATTTGCATTCTGTTTTCAGATAAAATAAATCATTTTTATTCATACATTACTGTAAAGCCAATTCAAAACCTACCTCCAGTCCACGCTGGAAACATGTACGTTACACCAAATATCTTTGGCGTAGCGTGACATCAAGAACAATGGCAAAACAATAGGCCTATTGTCTTCACACAATTGGCGTGGTGTAAACCTTTGGTGTAGCAAAAACAAACTTTCCACCCTGGCCTGCAGTAAAAGCTGAAAGGCTGCACCCTTATTAATCATAATTGTACAAATGCATTGTAATACAGTTGCACACAGATTCTTTATGGCCCAAGGACATCTTTTCAGCCAGTTTTATTTGAAACAAGTTAAAAAAGAAACTTTTATGTTGGCCAGTAAGGAAAGTAGGCCAGGGTAGAAAGTTCGTTTTCACTACGCCAAAGGTTTACGCCACGCCAATGGTCTAAAGACAATATGCCTATTTGTTCCCAATTGTCCTTGATGTCGCTCCACACCAAAGATATTTGGCGTAACATACAGGTTTTCCAATGTGGAAAGTAGGGCAGTTTGCTGGGATCTTGGGGGTGCAAGAAATATCCTCTATTGTTAATCTATTTCCTTCTATTTCCTGTTTATAATACCCTATTGCTTTTCTTGGGAGTTTCTTTCCACTTTAGATCTTCTTCTTACTACATTTAACTAGTATGCATACCCAAACACAAAGTTTCTATCATACATATTTCATCGCCTCTCTATGATTTATCATGGCAGTGCATGGGTGGTGGGTTGAACCCATCAGCGTGATGCCTCATGGGCTATGCTGATTCACATATAATTTAGATGTATACCCTCTAAAGTAACATATAATTTAGATGTATACCCTCTAAAGTCTAAGACTCTTCTTGATAAAAAACAAAATTTAGGCCCAAAAATAATCTTAAATTTGGGCCTCAATCAACAATTGCTTTGCCAAGTTTCTCTTCTACTAAAACTCAACAATATGGTTGCTCCGTTTCAATCTTTAATCATTTAACAATACAATGATCAAATTAATAACTATACTTACTTTTCTATGTGCTGCAAGGAGCAGACTTTTGCAGCTCTGTATTGCTCCAATGGCCGCCATTTTGAAAGAGGTTGCTGCATTGAGCAACAACGCATGCGCAAGATCGCGTGATGAGATTCGAGGCAATTTGGAGAGACGCTGTTTGAAATTCAAAATATCTATTTTGAAATCGTTTTATAACAACTTATTGAACAAATAAAGAGCCAAGCTGTGTGCAGATATCTAAGTTTGGAATCCAATGTTTGGAAAGTGAATTTTCTTTTTAAATATGTCAATTTTGCCGCATGTGGCCTTATTTCAAAGAGACCTAACATATTCGGTGCATGGAGGCACAGCGCCAATGGATACGTTCTTATAAAATGGTAGCCTGACTGGACAATTTCAGCCACTAGGTTCTTATTCGCGGATTTTTACTGCTTATCATCGAAAAGAATAATGACTGACTTCATCACAACAAGGGGCGTACGAGGAAACATTCATTTTTACGGCAACATGTATAAATTACAATTATGAAACACAAAATTTCACTAAATATGATTGCTTCAAAGCACATATATTTGGATTCGCAAAGTTTTACGAATTAAAGTCTGTTCACAAGTCTACGATCCAAATTTAATATTCCCAATTCCCCAAATTGATTGATATTGCTATTCATATAAACTCAACGATTAAGTCTTTTGAGGGAAAGGATGCAAAAAGCCTGGTATTCCAAGCTCACTTTCCTAATTCCTTTAATTTTTAATTTCTTGGTGTGACTCTCATGAGTGCATGGTCAAATGAAACAGGTTTTGTAACGGAACGTACAGGAATCGTAAAATTGCCTGATAATGCAACCACAAGAAGTGAGAGAAAACTACTTTCACCCAAAATTTTATGATAAAAGTTTGCAACAACGCAGGCTTTAGGAAATTGAATACCTCCCTTTGTGCTCATAACTTTGTGATATTTCATAGGGACCCATTGACGGTGCAATGCAATTTTCAAGTAGCAACACGATTCAAGTTAAAGATCAAGTTTGCTAACTATCATCTTTAATATCTTCGTTTAGGCCACATATATCTGATTTCATTTTCTGCGAAATCTTTCCATTTATTTTATCCCTTGATGACTGCAACAGGTTTCAGCTTGATGCATTTCTTGCTTATTCCGACGGCATGGCCTGAAAATGAATAAAAAGTTTGCAGGTAAAATGACATGTTTAACAAATTAACGATCCAGACGCAAATCTTGAAAATTCGCGTTAATCGAAGTCGCGTACAGTTTTCTTAAAAATCCACCCGGTCCAACTTACTGAAATTTCAAGTGTTTTCTCCGCCAAAGTTTGCTATCTTTNGCAACGGAACGTACAGGAATCGTAAAACTGCCTGATAATGCAACCACAAGAAGTGAGGGAAAACTACTTTCACCCAAAATTTTATGATAAAAGTTTGCAACAACGCAGGCTTCAGGAAATTGAATACCTCCCTTTGTGCTCATAACTTTGTGATATTTCAAAGGAACCCCTTGACGGTGCAAGGCAATTTTCAACTAGCAACACGATTCAAGTTAAAGATCAAGTTTGCTAGCTATCATCTTTAACATCTTCGTTTAGGCCACATATATCTGATTTCTTTTTCTGCGAAATCTTTCCATTTATTTTATCCCTTGATGACTGCAACAGGTTTCAGCTTGATGCATTTCTTGCTTATTCCGACGGCATGGCCTGAAAATGAATAAAAAGTTTGCAGGTAAAATGACATGTTTAACAAATTAACGATCCAGACGCAAATCTTGAAAACATGCGTTAATCAAAGTCGCGTACAATTTTCTTAAAAATCCACCCGGTCCAACTTACTGAAATTTCAAGTGTTTTCTCCGCCAAAGTTTGTTATTTTTAGAACAATTTTCGCAGCTCAATTTTGGAAATGAATGTAGTTTGAACAAGGGTAGAATTTAAATGAAAAACAAGTAACAGAGCATT
Organism: Aurelia aurita complex sp. Pacific; assembly: GCA_004194395.1. Lineage (NCBI taxonomy): Eukaryota > Metazoa > Cnidaria > Scyphozoa > Semaeostomeae > Ulmaridae > Aurelia > Aurelia aurita complex sp. Pacific. The sequence continues at coordinate 176,514 of REGL01000153.1, forward strand.
AAATGTCTTTTTCTAAAAGAAGCAACAGTATTGAATTTGAACTTCAGTGCGAAGTAAATCATTAACCAGAATCGAATGTGGAATTCTCATCCCATAAAGACCCCTTACCCGCATTTTCTTTATTTTTATATCTAAAAGATAAAGTTCATAACAAACAACATATTTTCATCTAAATAAGCCATAGACTGATAGCTTAACATTTAAGCTTTGAATATCGGCCACGTACTTTTTATTCCACAGCCCGCCAAACGTGTTGACTTTTTTTTACCTCTTTGGCTCACCGGTATGACATAAGTAGACTCTTCCTCAGTGGCAAAAAATCATATGCAAAATACTCACATGTATCCACAACGTCAGTGACATTTTTGTATGATTCTGGAGCCTGAAAAGAGAAAAAAAAAATGTTCATGGCAAAATAAACAGAAAACGATTGCCTCCTCTTTATCAAATTTAGAAGTACACTGACATTTCCAACGATCCTTTTATCAAACATGGGAATTTCCCATCTGCATAAGTCATATTTTCAATAAAACTAAACAAATATTTAACCTTCACTTCCTTTTTATATGAAAATTACTGATCAACATTTCAATCAAGTTTCAGGTCAAATGTATAACTGCTAATTGTAAAGTGAGGTCATGGAAAATGATTCCAAGTTTCCAACAAACTATATCTAAACAACTTTCATCCTTCGCGTATCTTTAATCTTTTTATCCATAAATCAACGAATAAGGTGAGTGTTTTAAATTTTGAAGCAAATGAAACTTTACTAATTGACGTATATTGAAGTTAGGCTTATCGAATAATCCAAATTTTATAATTAGCAGAAAAACCAAAGCCTTTTCTGTTGATTAAATGACCTAATCATCAAACAAAATGAGAACATAAATCCTCCACGGCTGTGAATTCCCACAATTGATTCTGTCAGAGTGATCTGAGCTGTTTGGTTTGAACTGTATTAGAATTGTGGGCTAAATGTATGCCTCAATCGTGATCCAGGGTCGTGATCAGTACACCCCAGCTCAGATATGGAATACAAGATATTGAGTTCGATTTAGATTTCTAAGCGAGAGACTATAATCTCAAAAGTAACATCTAATTATGATACTTTTGGTATCTGTGAGCTATTACCAACAAAATACAAGATGTTGCAGATGGACAAAGATCTCCGTTTGGCAAAATTCTCTTCACTCTGATAAAGCTGCTGGCAAATTTATCTTAGCGTTAGATCCTTGTCATAGGAGCGAGGCAGCAGATCCGATTGACGCAAAAATAGAAAGATCATATGATGTAACAAAGGTTTATTAACGCCATATCCTTGGATTTAACTAAAGAGTGCGCTTACTTAGCAGATCGTTGATAAAATTAACTTACAAAAATATTGTTGTCCAAACGTTTGGTACATTACGTAATGGCCCATCTAAACGCAACAAATAGCAGCCTGACTCTAAAGCAAAATACCTCTAACACTGTCAACTTTAATGGAAAAACCACAATGGGATGGGACTACGGTGTATTCATCTGGCTGGCATTCGGAGCCTCTGGTTTTATCTTGAACATATCATGTGCCGGTTTCATGATTCACAAGAAGAAGCACAAGACACCCTTCGGTCTGAGTGTTCTCAGTTTATGTATAGCAGATATTCTTGCCTGTATTACATACCTGATGTATGCATCTATGATGATAGGAGCCTACAATGGCTCAGCCTTGGCACGAGACCTTGCTCTTAAAAGCAGGGCACCATTCCAAGTATCTATATACATATCAATTGCTATATCTCTAATTCACATATTACTTATTGCAATGCAAAGACTATGTGCTATTATATTCCCTTACGCATTCAACCACTGGCTGACAAGTTCCAGATGTGGGTTGTTGTTAATAATAGCATGGGTGATAGGCCTCCTGTATGGCATCGCATATTCGTACTATGACATCATAGCTATAGTATCTTGCTATCAAATGATCATACTTGGCATGGCTCTCGTGGCGGTATACTGTGCTATATGTTATAGGAGTTCTAAGAACGCAAAGAAGCGGACATCCATGACATCTGGCCAAAACAAGCTAAACAAACGGATCATAATTCATTCCACCGCAGTTACACTTGTATTTATAGCATGCAACTATCCTTATTCGATCAACTATCTTTTTGCTGCAAACAACCGGACATTACGCAAATATTTATATGGCTTGATTGCCCTTAGGCCCTTAATGGATCCCTTGATATACTTTTTCGTGAATCATTTTCGAGAAAGAAATCGAATCAGTGATGTGACTACGAGTCATGTTGGACAAGCTGGCATTGCAATGCATTCTTTGGCTACAAGATAAAGTGCTGCATGTTTAAGCCATGTGCAAGTCTCTTTGTAAAGTTGATAACGTGTGAGTTGCCGTTGATCAAAGTTAGCACAGGTTCTAAATCTTTAAATTGTTGTAAATAGGTGGGTGTAAAATTCCATGACCCATCTCTTTGAATTGAATGGCTTGAAAGAAACTCATGGTTACTCTGCTGTAATTCGATAATTGGACTTTTCTGACATCTCGAATATTTTTCGAAATTACAGCGTATTTCACATCTCAACTCATTTGTGTATGTCACGTCATCAAATTTCTAAAATCGTAAACTAGTGAGTGACAGACTTTCGCTTGATACTGTCTTGTAGACATTCATAAACTAAGTTTTTCTTGAAAACTATTTCATGAATCGTCAAAAAATTTAGAAATGACGATGGTTTCAAGATTTTTTCAAGATTCTTAAAAAAGGAAGAAAAACACTAATTCTGAAAGTGCTAAGCCCAACGGTAGAATTAGAGCGAAATAGCTAGAATTTCTTTGAAGCTAGGTAGTTCAAAGAAATAGGCCATATGATTTCACAACAACCTTTTTAAAGATTTGAAACCTATGCTATCAAAGTCTCGAAGATGATAGAGTTAATACTGTCTACAAGTCAGACTGTATACCAACAAAGTCGATAGCTAAAAGCAAGATGTGCTGCTCATTTTCAATAAATTGCGATTTTCAACCAGATAAATATTCTTGATAAATAACAAACCTCTTCCATAACCAATTTCGGTGAAGCGACTCGAATTGATATTCCTTTTTGTGCTAAATTTTGTAAAACTTCATGATAGTCCAAATTTCGCCTGGAATAAAAATCAACTTATCAATAAAACTTTCATGTTTCTTTCCTCAGTTGTCTCAATTCCTAGTTGTTAGAGGCAAAAAATGGCCTTACTGTAGCTAACACATATTCATTATATAGTACCTGAAGGCTTTACATCATATCCAGTATTTTGATTTTGTAAACGTTTTCGTTTCATCAATTCATATAAACAACGATTGCCGTCAAAGAAATACGTCTTCTTAACTCTTAGTTAATTTTAGTGTAACTTCTAGGAAGAAGATAAAAGTTGATTTGTAAGTGAGACACAAACCTTGACTTAGCTCTTGAAAGTGCACGTCCCTGTATAATTGAGAATTATTGTACATTAGAGTGTATGTTCAAGGACAAGTTCAGAGTTGGTATAATTGATAATAAAATACAAGATTATACTGTTATGGATGGTGTGTCGTACATTTTGCACCATTTTGGCCTTTTCCTTGTGAAATTACGTAATCATTGTACGTGATGACATCACTACGCATACATCGCTTATTTGAATGCGTACGCCAGTCATAACAGCAGAATCTTGAATTTTATCATCAATCATACCGACCCCCGGACTTTTTCTTTAACACCGGAAAATATAAGATGATATGATAGTGTTGTAGCGAATAATATCGTGTAATGGACATAACTTCCATATAATATCGAGTCAAAAATATTATTATAATGTTGCAAAGATGTTAACAGAGAGATTTGTTTATTTGTTGTAAAACTGTTATCTGTATGAACATGGAGAAAGGAGATCCATCTTGTTGTTCAGAACTTTGGTAAGAAAAAGCAAAGTGCATTTTCAAAGAAAATGTTTGGTTGTAAGAAAAACTTACATAGTTTTTACATAGTCAAAAGCTTACAAACTTACAAAGACTTTGCTTACTGATTATCTCCCCGGTCGATTTTCCGGAATCTTAATGGCATCAGCTATTCAAAATGCAATGTACTGGTTCCTGGTTTACGGATTTTGGTTTAGTCGCTCAGGCCCTTGTTAACCTATAGTAACAACAAGTAACAACAACAACAAACAGTAACAACAAATAGTAACAACAATAGTAACAACACAAACCAATAAGTCCTGGTTCACCTATAGTAACAACAAGTTTGGCATAAAATATATTATATCATATTTGCTGTTGTTTTTTGTCGGTGTTTCTGCCTTTAAGTTTAACTTATAGTACTTATGATTTTTCTAAATGTGAGTGCAGGATGAGAGTGTAGCAGTAAAAGTTTCAGGTCATCAGCTGTGTACGCCATAAACGTTGTTTCACGGGCAGTAAATTGTTTTTTGCCCACAAAACATACAGAAAAGTTAAAGGAAGAAGGTTAAAAATTTTGAACAAAACTTACAGCTCCATGACATGTTGTTCCAAATGTTTCTTGCATACCACGTTCAGTTCCAGTGAGAACATAACTAAATATAATAAGCATTAAAGGAAAGTCAACTTTGATCACACAAATAAATTGAAATGCTTGGTAATACTTTGCAGCACATTTAACTAATTTTCAAAACCACAGTTGTATTCTAATGGTACAATTATTGAAGTCTAAGTTATTTCTGAATTACAACCGGATATCATTTCTCTTACAAATTTACTAACAGTTTGCTTCGCAAAATGTCAAACCTTTTCTTACCTGCAAGTCCCCATTGTCCCACCGATTAAAACAGGTTGTCCAGTGAGCTAAAAAGACATAAAATGATTTCAAATATAATCTTTCATTTCTTAAATTTATTGCAACTAACAGAGGTACAGTATGTATAAAGAAATAAACTTAGTACTGAGTTAAACTGAAAGTATATGACTTAAAATAACATCTAAAGAGCACGGCTAACTTGAATGACTGATAACGGCTATGCTCGAAACGTCGTGCTTATTTCAATTCGCATCAAAGTGCTTATATTTTATTCTATTTACTTGCTTATCATTGTACAATTGCACTACACGCAACAAGAATATTTTTTTTAATTAACTGACGTAGCTGAGTTTGTGCCCTCTTTGAAATGTGGACATAAAAAAATGAAAATCAAGGAAACAAGACAGACTTAGAATTTCCAATGTAACTGAGACCTCAGGAGCCTGTTAGGGTTATCGGTTTCTTCGTGTGTGCAACTTCATATCCGAATTCTATTGTTGAATGGTTGCTCTCTGGTAAAAATGTATCACGGATTTTATTTTTTGCAGAACAAGGGCTGGGCTTTTATTCCTGCTTTTTCGTCAAAAGAAATTGATATTTGGATACATTTGATTTAAATGGTCAAAAAAGTCATGAAATAAACAAAATCAGAAAACAATCTGTATGACAAAAATTACATTTCTCAACCAAACAGTTAGTTTTCAGTAGGGTTTTGTTGCTTCAGGAAATGAAGATTGTGTATTCAAAAAGCTGATCAAAACCAGCAATATGCGCATACCAACCGGTTTTGTGTTGTACATGAAAATATAAAGGCTGAGGTCCTAAGAGTACAGACCGAGCTTGCGAGGTCTGTGCAATAAGACCGAGGGCTTTATATTTTCCTGTACAACTACAAAACCGGTTAGTGTGAGTTTTATTACCTGATAGCTCCTAATTTTGACTTATATCATTTAGTCACACACGTTTTGTTACTTTTATGTCACTCAAGTTTATTGTAAATCTCACAGGCCTAAATCCGTTGCTGTGGTGACGAAAACGAGTCCTTGTATCGTATTATACAAGGCTACGGGAAAACCGCGGGGAAGTGTGCGATTAACCAATGGGATTGGCGGGATTCTCGTATTGCCTCGTTTTTGAAACGTCAGTCAGGTAACAAACTCATAGAACAAACCTGGTAATCTACTGGTATAAGTGGATGATGTGGAGGGAATGCCCTCGTCGCTCCTTTTCTATGAACTAATAACGTCTTTAATTTACCATCTATCATCTGTTATACTGTTAAGGATTCTAAGATACCATTCAAAATCTATTGATAATTCAAAACATCAAATTATTTATCAAACTACAGTTTGATCTCTAGGCGAGCATTTCCTTTGTGCATCAAATCCTTAACCAATAAACCTGTATGCGCCCCGAGGACATATAGCCTGGCGTGTGGGCGCATTTATTTTGCAATGACCAAGTATATCAGAGTTAAGTGGTGTAGGTCATTCAATGCAGATATAAAAACAGTTCAAATGTATCATGTTTATCAGAAATACACTAGTTAACCCGAAAGACACGTTGATGCAAATGAAGAATTCACGCACCTTGTGCATATCTATGCACCTGAAGTTCCACAATCAACAAACTTATCTTTGAGAGACTTTCATAAATAGCTGACGATCTTGACGATAATGAAGAGTGAAAAGGGTGAAGAGATAATGAAGAGGTGAAAAAGATACATGTTCTTCTACTTTTGCTACATTGTGAGAAACATCATAAATCACGTGCATATCCAAATCATCTGGAGCACTTTTAAAAATCTTTGAAANTTATGATTCTAAATGTGAGTGCAGGATGAGAGTGTAGCAGTAAAAGTTTCAGGTCATCAGCTGTGTACGCCATAAACGTTGTTTCACGGGCAGTAAATTGTTTTTTGCCCACAAAACATACAGAAAAGTTAAAGGAAGAAGGTTAAAAATTTTGAACAAAACTTACAGCTCCATGACATGTTGTTCCAAATGTTTCTTGCATACCACGTTCAGTTCCAGTGAGAACATAACTAAAAATAATAAGCATTAATAAAGGAAAGTCAACTTTGATCACACAAATAAATTGAAAAGTTTGGTAATACTTTGCAAGACACTTAACTAATTTTCAAAACTAAATTTGTATTCTAATGGTACAATCATTGAAGTCCAAGTTATTTCTGATTTCGACAGTTTAAACTACAACCGGATATCAGTTCTGTTACAAATTTACTTACAGTTTGCTTAGCAAAATGTCAAACGTTTTCTTACCTACAAGTCCCCATTGTTCCACCGATTAAAACAGGTTGTCCAGTGAGCTAAAAAGACATAAAATGATTTCAAATGTGATCTTTCATTTCTCGTATTTATTGCAACTAACAGAGGTTCAATATATGTAAAGAAATAAACTTGGTAATGAGTTAAACTGAAAGTATATGACTTAAAATAACATCTAAAGAGAACGGCTAACTTGAATTAACTGATAACGGCTATGCCCGAAACGTCGTGCTTATTTCAATTCGCATCAAAGTGCTTATATTTTATTCTATTTACTTGTTTATCATTGTACAATTGCACTACACGCAAGAAGAAGGTTTTTTTGAATTAACTGACGTAGTTAAGTTTGTGCCCTCTTCAAAATGTGGACATACAAAAAAAAAATGAAAATCAAGGAAAAAAGACAGACTTAGAATTTCCAATGTAGCTGAGACCTCAGGAGCCTGTTAGGGTTATCGGTTTCTTCGTGTGTGCAACTTCATATCCGAATTCTATTGTTGAATGGTTGCTCTCTGGTAAAAATGTATCACGGATTTCAATTTTTGCAGAACAAGGGCCAGGCTTTTCTTCCTGCTTTTTAGTCAAAACAAAATTGAGATTTGGATACATTTGATTTAAATGGTCAAAAAAGTTATAAAAATCATGAAATAAACAAAATCAGAAAACAATCTGTATGATAAAAATTACATTTCTCACCCAAACAGTCAGTTTTCAGTAGCGTTTTGTTGCTTCGGGATATCAAGATTATATATTTAAAAAGCTGATCAAAACCAGTAACATGCGCATAGTAACCGGTGTTGTGTTGTGCAGGAAAATATAAAGCCCGAGGTCCTAAAAGTACAGACCGAGCTTACGAGGTCTGTGCAATAAGACTGATGGCTTTATATTTCCTGCACAACTACAAAACCGGTTAGTGTGAGTTTTATTACCTGATAGCTTCTAATTTTGACTTACATCAGTTAGTCAAACGCGTTTTGCCACTGTTATGTCGCTTAAGCTTCTGTAAATCGCACAGGCCTAAATCCGTTGCTGTGGTGACGAAAACGAGTCCTTGTATCGTATTATACAATGCTACGGGAAAACCGCGGGAAGTGTGCGATTAACCAATGGGATTGGCGGGATTCTTGTATTGCCTCGTTTTTGAAACGTCAGTCAGGTAATAAACGAAAAGAACAAACCTGGTAATCTACTGGTATAAGAGGATGATGTGGAGGAAATGCCCTTGTCGCTCCTTTTCTATGAACTAATAACGTCTTTAATTTACCATCTATCATCTGTTATACTGTTAAGGATTCTAAGATACCATTCAAAATCTAATGATAATTCAATACATCAATGTTATTTATTAAACTACAGTTTGATCTCTTGGCGAGCATTTCTTTTGTGCATCAAATCCTTAACCAATAAACCTGTGTGCGCCCCGAGGACATATAGTCTGGCGTGTGTGTGCATTTATTTTGCAATGACCAAGTATATCATAGGTAAGTGGTGTAGATCATTCAATGCAGATATAAAAACAGTTCAAATGTATCATGTTTATCAGAAATACACTAGCTAACCCGGACACTTTGGGGCAAATGAAGAATTCACGCATCTTGTGCATATCTATGCACCTGAAGTTCCACAATCAACAAACTTATCTTTGAGAGACTTTCATAAATAGCTGTTGATAATGAAGAGAACAAGGGCAGATTTTGTAATACAATAGCGTGAGTTGCTTTTGTTGACACCTCGATTGAAAGCGATTAGCGATTGCAGACAAAGGAAATTCTCTCAACCAGCAATTCAAAACAAACAAAGCCGCAAAAGTTTCTCTGAAACCCAGGTAGCTAGTTCGCTCGCTGTGCATTCCAGAAATTATTTTTAAGGGCAAACATGAGCATAGATCGAAAGAAGAAGGATGCATCTACACATCTGCCGCGGGCATTTTATTGGTTTGCTTCAAAAGCCGTTTGGGAGGCAATTCAATTCTCTTATTTTTTTGGGTGTTATCAAAAACATTTACTGCTCAGCTTCTGGACCAAAGAAATAAAATGCCCGCGGCAGATGTGTAGATATATCCTTCTTCTTTCGATCTATGCTCATGTTTGCCCTTAAAACCAGTTTCTGGAATGCACAACGAGCGAGCTAGCTACCTGGGTTTCAAAGAAAATTTTGCGGCTTTGTTTGTTTTGAATTGCTGGTTGAGAGAATTTCCTTTGTCTGCAATCGCTAATCGCTTTCAATCGAGGCGTCAACAAAAGCAACTCACGCTATTGTATTACAAAATCTGCCCTTGTTAAGTAGCTGTTGATAATGAAGAGTGAAAAGGGTGAAGAGATAATGAAGAGGTGAAAAAGATACATGTTCTTCTACTTTTGCTACATTGTGAGAAACATCATAAATCACGTGCATATCCAAATCATCCGGAGNAAGGTCCGATTAAGTGTGCACATTCAAAAATTCTACAAAATATCATTTCATATTCTGCCTTATAAACATGAAATACTCGCGTACAACAATTTTCAAATAGATCTTTCGCAACTTTTCCCGTCACTATAATTTTAGCTGCACAAAGGAAGATTTTTTCTGTGCAGATAATTCACATTTTAGAATAGAAAGCTAAGAATAATGGGTTTTAATTAATGTGTATAACATTTTGGAAAGAACTAAGTTCGAAATCAGGCACTCTAAATACTTTATTGCCAGTATTAATTTATCAAACCAAATACAGCGGGCGACATTTTAAAGCTAAAAGAACAAATGTACAAAATGAGAAGTCTGTATTTAGCAAGCTGCCTCAAGTAATTACAAAACATCTGGCTGAAATAAAGTCATCTATAATTTGTTGAAAATAGTTAATGCTTTGGTAATCACAAGACAAACCAATCAGGTTCTGGATGCTAATGCAGGGAATTTACGATTCTAAATTTACCGAATAACAAATAACTATCTCACCTTATTACGAATTCCGCAGCCCTATTTGTCTTGTTCTATTTGAATGTTTAAATGCGCTTGTATACATGAAAAATATTTCAAATTAACTTTTTTCTCAAATTCAGGGGGATTGATCATTCTGAGGGTACCTCGATTAAAACACCCATGCAGAAGTTTTGCGACTTACAGCTTAATTTTTCCAGGTTACTCAAAATTTTTTCAATACAATACAATATTGACAAATGTTTTCTCGTTGTCTTGAATGTTACTTTTATTAAAACTTGTTTTGAGATTATGGCATCAAGGTACGTTGGGAGCCACCTTAACAAGAATAAATTAACTCTACATTTACAGCCTTCAAAATAAAGGAAGCTCATTAGAAACTTTTAGCAGTGACAATGCCCTGAACAAAATTTAAGAAACCTTTCACAGCCCTGGACCTAAGTTCTTGCAAAAAGGCGTTTCTACGGAAACAAACATTCCAATCCGTAAGAACAAAAAAGCAGCTTATGACTGACACAAACAAATGCAGCTTGTAAGATCCATATGCACAAAATGGCACCAGCCCCCCGTTTAATCTACTAATAATTTTCTTTCTATCAATAATGTTTAATGACACACAAAAAGTAGTGAAGAAAGGCTGACTGGCGGTTGAAAATCACTTCATATCACAATCTGCGAGAAAAAGAACGACAGAGGAGAACAATCAAACAGAGCTCTCATAAAAGAGCTCTCATAACAGGGCAACCAAGAAAACTAAAATCAAATTTGAAGTCGATTTATTGAAGACAACATGACAGGAAGGCTTACACTGCCTTTTATGGCATTCAGTTTTGTTATTTACTTATTTTCAGGCTTTGTTTCTTGTGGAGTATATTTCCAAGAGATAACAAACGACAGTGGATGCTCAAAAGATGAAGACAGTGCAGACATGAAAATGTGGATTCATAAAACTTTTCATCAATGTGGATTGCAAAATGAATGTAAATTTGTTGCTCAGAATATCTTGACGAAAGAATTCATAAAAATTGAAAATGAAGAAGAATTGCCTCAAAATAGAAAGGATCACAGAATCTGGAAAAAATTGGCACTTGTAACAGAGAGGGCAAAGAAAACAGGTAAGACCATTTAAAGTAAATCGTTCCATCCTTTTTTACTAATGGCTTGATAAATAAATGACAGTAAATATTTGATAATTTGACCACTATCTTGTGGCTTAAAACTTAAAGAAGGGCTACACAGCTACGCAGAGGACAGGGGCTTCTCTAAAAAACTTTCGAAGATGCTTCATGGGGCCCTATAATACATAAAAACAATGAACACTATTCCCCTTCCTGCCTACTTCTTGGCAGTTCTGCAAAATCTACAGCCGAATAAAAAAGTAATACATGATAACTGCCTCCATCAGCAGCGAAGAGGCAACAATAGTCTAGACTTGCCCCAAGTCTATCTCCTCCATCCGTCTACCGTTCCCTTTTTACGGTAGTTCCTGGATCCGCTATTTCATGGATCTACCATTCCAACATTCCACCTCTGGACGGAACATTGGAATGGCGGATCCAGGAAATGGCGGATCCAGGAACTACTGTACAGGGAACGGTAGACGGACGGAAGAGACAGACTTGGGGCAAGTCNATGCACAACGAGCGAGCTAGCTACCTGGGTTTCAAAGAAAATTTTGCGGCTTTGTTTGTTTTGAATTGCTGGTTGAGAGAATTTCCTTTGTCTGCAATCGCTAATCGCTTTCAATCGAGGCGTCAACAAAAGCAACTCACGCTATTGTATTACAAAATCTGCCCTTGTTAAGTAGCTGTTGATAATGAAGAGTGAAAAGGGTGAAGAGATAATGAAGAGGTGAAAAAGATACATGTTCTTCTACTTTTGCTACATTGTGAGAAACATCATAAATCACGTGCATATCCAAATCATCCGGAGCACTTTTAAAAATCTTTGAAAATGCCTGAAAGAGAATGGATACGGTCAACAATGGAGACACTAAATTCCAACTTAGAACATGGCATTTTCAAATCAAGATGGGTGCTCTTAAAGATTTTTGAGAACGCCTGAAAGAGGATGGATACTGTCAACGATTTCCAACTCAGAATATGGCATTTTCAAATCATCAGGAGCACTTTTAAAAACTTTTGAGAATGCCTGAAAGAGAATGGATATGGTCAACAATGGAGACATTGAATTCGAACATGGCATTTTCAAATCAAGATGGGTGCTCTTAAAGATTTTGAGAACCCCTGAAAGAAAAGCAACAATGTAGATCAGTAGTAGGAGCACTGAATTCCAATCTAGACCATGATATTTTCAACTCAAGAGGAGCCTTTGAAAGATTTACTAAAATCGTCAGCAGTAGAAATGATGAAAAGACCATTAGCTATTCTACAAAAGAGCCTGGATCGAGCAACATTTTATACATTTTTATAATAAAGGTCCGATTAAGTGTGCACATTCAACAATAATACCAAATATAATTCATATCCTGCCTTATAAACATGCAATGAAATACTCGCATACAACAATTTTCAAACAGATCTTTCGCCTTTTCCCATCACTATAATTTTAGCTGCATGAAGCAAGATTTTCTCTGTGCAGATCACCCACAATTTAGGATAGAAAGCTAAGAATAATGGGTTTTGATTAATGTGTATAAAATTTTGGAAAGAACTGAGTTCGAAATCAGGCACTCTAAATGCTTTATTGCCAGTATTAATTTATCAAACCAAATACAGCGGGCGACATTTTAAAGCTAAAAGAACAAATGTGCAAAATGAGAAGTCTGTATTTAGCAAACTGCCTCAAGTAATTACAAAACATCTGGCTGAAATAAAGTCATCTATAATTTGTTGAAAATAGTTAATGCTTTGGTAATCACAAGACAAACCAATCAGGTTCTGGATGCTAATGCAGGGAATTTACGATTCTAAATTTACCGAATAACAAATAATATCTCAACTTATTACGAATTCCGCAGCCCTATTTGTCTTGTTCTATTTGAATGTTTAAATGCACTTGTATATACGAAAAATATTTCAAATTAACTTTTTCTAAAATTCAGGGGGATTGATCATTCTGAAGGTACATCGAGTAAAACACCCATGCAGAAGTTTTGCGAATTACAGCTTAATGTTTCCACTTAATTTTAAAATGTTTTCAACACAGTACAATATTGACAAATGTTTTCTCATTGTCTTGACTGTTACCTATATTAATACTTGTTTTGAGATCATGGCATGAAGGTACGTTGGGAGCTACCCTAACAAGACTAAACTAACTCTACATTTACAGCCTTCCAAATTAAAGAAACTCATTAGAAACTTTTAGCAGTGACAATGCCCTGAACAAAATTTAAGAAACCTTTTACAGCCCTGGACATAAGTTCTTGCAAAAAGGAGTGTCTACGGAAACAAACATTCCAATCCGTAAGAATAAAAAAGCAGCTTATGACTGACGTAAACCAGTGCAGCTTGTAAGATCCATATGCACAAAATGGCACCAGCCCCCCGTTTAATCTACTAATAATTTTCTTTCTATCAATAATGTTTAATGACACACAAAAAGTATTGAAGAAAGGCTGACTGGCGGCTGAAAATCACTTCATATCACAATCTGCGAGAAAAAGGACAACAGAGGAGAACAATCAAACAGAGCTCTCATAAAAGAGCTCTCATAACAGGCCAACCAAGAAAACTAAAATCAAATTTGAAGTCGATTTATTGAAGACAACATGACAGGAAGGCTTACTTTGCCTTTTGTGGCATTCAGTTTTGTTATTTACTTATTTTCAGGCTCTGTTTCTTGTGGAGTATATTTCCAAGAGATAACAAACGACAGTGGATGCTCAAAAGATGAAGACAGTGCAGACATGAAAATGTGGATTCATAAAACTTTTCATCAATGTGGATTGCAAAATGAATGTAAATTTGTTGCTCAGAATATCTTGACGAAAGAATTCATAAAAATTGAAAATGAAGAAGAATTGCCTCAAAATAGAAAGGATCAAAGAATCTGGAAAAAATTGGCACTTGTAACAGAGAGGGCAAAGAAAACAGGTAAGACCATTTAAAGTAAATCGTTCCATCCTTTTTTACTAATGGCTTGATAAATAAATGACAGTAAATATTTGATAATTTGACCACTATCTTGTGGCTTAAAACTTAAAGAAGGGCTACATAGCTACGCAGAAGACAGGGGCTTCTGTAAAAAACTTTCGAAGATGCTTCCTGGGGCCCTATAATACATAAAAACAATGAACACTATTCCCCTTCCTGCCTACTTCTTGGCAGTTCTGCAAAATCTACAGCCGAATAAGTAATACATGAAAACTGCCTCCATCAGCAGCGATGAGGCAACAATTGTCCAACAGTCCTCTTTCTATGTTTCAGCCTTCAAAGATTGCAAAGAAGCATTTGAGAATGGAATGTCAGTTGACGGGATTGTGGATCTGTTATGGGACAATGGCACAACTTACAAAGCACCCTGTAACAATTCCATAGACGGGGGTGGCTGGACAGTGGTTCAAAGACGGGTCGATGGCACAACAAGTTTTGAGCGGAATTGGACAGATTATGTTCAAGGTTTTGGAGAACCAGAACGAAATTTCTGGCTTGGTCTCGAGGTGATTAATCAACTTACAAAAATGGCGGGAAAGGTTGATTTGAGAATCGATCTAAAGAGATATAATGGTCAAAGTGAGGAGGAATATATTTTAAAGTGCAAGAATTTCAAAATCAGAGGCGAAAAGGAAAGTTACAGAATAAAGATTCATCAGTGCAATCCAAACAATGGCGCAGCGCTGATAAACAACGCAAGGTTTTATACATCAGACCGAGACAGCAGCAATAGTTGTGCATCTACATACAAAGGAGGCTGGTGGCATTGTAACAAAAGTTGTTCCGAAGGTAACTTGAATAATCTTTATCCACCCTCTGCGATGTCCGATGGGAAATACATGAGCTGGAGACCATGGAAAGGAAATGATGGGGACATCAAGTTTTCTGAGATGAAGATAAGACGCAGGAAAGAATGGTGAATTAAAAACAATTATCGACGCTGACGAAGAAACCCTTATCTCTGAAGTGGCAAATGGTTCAACATGGCCAATGACAAAATATCATGTTTCGAAGCAGACTTGGTTCATCTTCAGTGAATCTGAATGATGATGATACGTGGTAAATCTATACCAAGGAACAAACAAACAAGCGTGAGTTTTATTCCCTACGAGCAGGGGGACCCGAGGCCTATGAAATATAACTCACATTTGTTTACTTCGTTTTATTTTGTTTGTTCCTTCCAAGTATCATCATTTAGATTCGTTGAAGATGTTTGAACGTTTGGTTCAAAACGTTGGAAAACATGCCTATGTCTGATTAATTAATCTATCGATTTTTTAACCGTTTATGTCCACTGGAATGTCTTGACCGTTTTTAAGTCTTCTGAATTTGTCAATTAATAATATATTTACAAGATGGAATGTCAATATAAGGAAGTTTAAAATGATTGTCATCGCTTGCCTCATTCTACAATTTATAATCAAACTGCCCTTTCCATTAAATTGGACAAAATATAAGCCAACCTCATCTGTTATAAACACAAATATATCAGCAATAGAGATCATGGATCGAAAAGCGTAAAAATGGTTACATTTTTGAAATTCATAATGACTCATCTAAATTTTGGAAAGATTTGTTGGGGTTACTTTCCCCTTTCAAGATTTTCAACTAACCTGTCTGCATAGAAACGTCATGCTTGTCCGATTAACCCATGCATAATTTGCTGCGGCTGCCATTCCTTTCAAATAATCTTGTCCTTCAGTTGAGTTGATCCTTGCACAAGCAAGCTGTTCAAAGGAGAAGAGTGATTGATTACTTGATTGATTAACTGACTGATAATTTGATTCATTAATTCATTGATAAATTGATTCATCGATTCATGTCTTTGTAGAGTCATTATGATTGATTGATAAATCGCTCCTGAATCACTAAATTTCCAATTGATAATGATCAAATAATAATTAAAATTTGCTGACTGACCTGTGATTTTCTAGTCGCCTGATTAGGTATGTTCCTTGACTTATTATGATTGACTGATAAATCGCTCAAGATTCATTAAATCACTGATTGATAATAAACAA